>JAVTVY010013700.1:0-53197 GCA_036873755.1 Hanleya hanleyi | reverse complement strand
GAGTACGGAAGCACGCCCCGACGCTCTGCGTATTGAAGACGGCCCCACCCGAGTTGGTCCGAACCATTGTACGCGGTGCGCACCCTGACCTTGTACGCTGTCTGTGCGAGATCGGGTACAACCTGTTAAAAGGCAACGTACCACTGACTCCGGCTCAGAAGACCAAGTTGGCCAAGCATAAGACAGGTCTCCGAACCCTAGTCCACAAGCGGGTCCCTAAAACACAAAAGAAAAAGGTGTTACAGAAAGGCGGCTTTCTCGGGGCCATCTTAGCACCGTTGGCCGCTTCCGTGTTGGGTCCAGTATTGGGTGGACTCTTCGGCCGACAATGAACCACACGAAAAAAATGGTCCTCGTCGAACCACGATTCCTTCAAAACCTCCAATCGCCCTACCCTGTCTCACCTACGGTGAAGACCATAAACACCCTCGATGGAGAGATGCAACAGATCTTACAGAGACCGGGGTTAAGCGACAGTGAGAAAGTACAACGGTACAATGAGACGCTTCAACGGTACATGACGTTCATGGACCAATACAAAACCCTCTCTACCCCACCATCACCACCACCACCACCACGTGACACACCGCCGACCTCAGCAACGCTCCAACAGCCGCCATTACCAGGGGTACCACCCACGGCCCTACAGTGGGTGGAAGACGAAGTCCTGAAGAGTGTACCTGCATCGTTCAAGAAACAAGCTGGTCTGGTATTACAACGGATGAAACAGAATCCTAATATGACTTGGAATGATAAAGGCGAACTACTGGTACAGAATCAGGTGGTCCCCGGGACCCACATGACGGATTTAGTGAATGACCTGATGCGTAAACGCAGGTCGCACACGGATCCTCGAGGATGGGAGGTCTTCGCTCAAGGCTTGAAAGACATGCATGTACCACAGGGATTGGTGGGGAACCCCCACCGCTGGACCTTTATGCAGCGAACCCAGCAATCGCCGAGTGGCCCACTACCTTCTTGGGAATCCGAATGGGAACCGGAGTCACCTCCCAAAACTCCACCACCACAACGGGCACCTTCTTTTCAGACCTTTAAAAAACCATCCTTGATCAAGACACCCCACATCTCCAGAGCCGTGACACATAGCAAGTCACCGCGACGAACACGACGCCGAACACAACCGCCCAAGGCCTGGAACATCTATTAAAACCAACAGCAGCAGCAGGACAGCTCAATCGCCATGTTTTACCTCACCCTACCCAGTAACAGTTCTCTGGGTGTGTTTCCTGACAACACCGTGGCCAAGTACGTCACCCAGTTACCGCAACCGTTGCATTTACATGGACAATGGGAATGTGGCCTCGTGAATATCCAATACCATTACTCGTGGTACAACGTGCGAGCCAATGAAGTGTGGTACGAGGTGACCTACGAAGGCAAAAACACCCGACTCACCCTCCCCGAAGGCCAATACGATACCCCCAAGGAGTTCATGGGTGGGCTGACAAGACTGTTGCATTATAAGGCTCTACGGGAGGTCACGAAGTACTTCAAAACCCATCAAATCCTTTCCCTTCAAGAATCACGTGGACTTCGATTACAACGCACACAATGACAAGGCACAGCTTATCGTCACCGAGTGTCGTACTGAGCCCTATCCTACAGCAAATGCTGGGTTTCGATCTACAGACGTTCGCTGGTCCCACCGCCCACCAAGGCGAGATCCCGATGGATATGAAACCAACTGAGAACACCAGCCATCAGTGAAACCAGTCTACAGATAGCACCAGTCAACCCCGTATCGAGCCCAGTCACCACCACACCCCGTGTACAAGCCACGTCGAGCTCCACACCAAGCTCCACATCTACACCAAGTACACCAAGTACGTCTGAAGACCCACCGGATTTCATCCCTCACAGTGAACAGACAATGACGACCGACGTTGTACCCACCACCATCATCACTCGCAGTGAACAGACAACGACGACCGACGTTGTACCCACCACCACCACTCCAGTTCACTCGTACGAAATTTACAAGAGCGGGTTACCACGACAGCGGATACACCTCGAACCATGGACCTCGGTGGCAGCATCCCTTCACTTGCGTCATCGCAGGACCGACGGGCTCCGGCAAAACGCACTTCGTCCGGAAGCTCCTTCAACACGCCGACAGCATGATCACCCCACCCATTGCCCGAGTCGTGTGGTGTTACGGAGAATGGCAGGAAGCGTATGCAGCAATGCCCCACATCACGTTCGTGGAAGGCCTACCCAACCTGGCCGATTTGGAACCGGACACCTTGATGGTTCTGGATCATCTCATGGCGGAGACGGATGCGCGGGTCACCCAACTCTTTACCAAAGGCAGCCACCATCGACGGCTCAGCATCATCTACATTGTGCAGAATCTGTTCAGTAAAAACAAAGAACATCGGAACATCAGCTTAAATGCCCACTACCTGGTGGTCTTCAAAAACCCGAGAGATACCACTCAACTGCTGCACCTGGCGAGACAGATGTATCCCGGCCGCACACCGTTTGCGTTGGAAGCCTTCAAAGATGCGACAACCCCTCAGCGCGGGTATATGCTCTTCGACCTCAAGCAAGCCACCCCCGACCACCTTCGACTATGGACCGGCATCTTTCCCGGAGAGGCCCACCACGTGTACATGCAAAAATAATGTAAACACACCCACAGTGGCTCCCCCAGCTGGAGTGTGTGTTTGATGATGGGGATAATAAAAAGAATGAATACCACAGCATGGTTGACTTTGTCTCTGTTCTCTGAGGTGGATAAAAAGGGCAGAGTTGTGGGTTCTGACATTAGTTGTACATGATGTCTGCGCGAGTACGGAAGCACGCCCCGACGCTCCGTGTATTGAAGACGGCCCCACCCGAGTTGGTCCGAACCATTGTACGCTGTGCGGACCCTGACCTTGTACGCTGTCTGTGCGAGATCGGGTACAACCTGTTAAAAGGCAACGTACCACAGACTCCGGCTCAGAAGACCAAGTTGGCCAAGCATAAGACAGGTCTCCGAACCCTAGTCCAGAAGCGGGTCCCTCAAACACAAAAGAAAAAGGTGTTACAGAAAGGCGGCTTTCTCGGGGCCATCTTAGCACCGTTGGCCGCTTCCGTGTTGGGTCCAGTATTGGGTGGACTCTTCGGCCGACAATGAACCACACGAAAAAAATGGTCCTCGTCGAACCACGATTCCTTCAAAACCTCCAATCGCCCTACCCTGTCCCACCTACGGTGAAGACCATAAACACCCTCGATGGAGAGATGCAACAGATCTCACATAGACCGGGGTTAAGCGACAGTGAGAAAGTACAACGGTACAATGAGACTCTTCAACGGTACATGACGTTCATGGACCAATACAAAACCCTCTCTACCCCACCATCACCACCACCACCACCACGTGACACACCGCCGACCTCAGCAACGCTCCAACAGCCGCCATTACCAGGGGTACCACCCACGGCCCTACAGTGGGTGGAAGACGAAGTCCTGAAGAGTGTACCTGCATCGTTCAAGAAACAAGCTGGTCTGGTATTACAACGGATGAAACAGAATCCTAATATGACTTGGAATGATAAAGGCGAACTACTGGTACAGAATCAGGTGGTCCCCGGGACCCACATGACGGATTTAGTGAATGACCTGATGCGTAAACGCAGGTCGCACACGGATCCTCGAGGATGGGAGGTCTTCGCTCAAGGCTTGAAAGACATGCATGTACCACAGGGATTGGTGGGGAACCCCCACCGCTGGACCTTTATGCAGCGAACCCAGCAATCGCCGAGTGGCCCACTACCTTCTTGGGAATCCGAATGGGAACCGGAGTCACCTCCCAAAACTCCACCACCACAACGGGCACCTTCTTTTCAGACCTTTAAAAAACCATCCTTGATCAAGACACCCCACATCTCCAGAGCCGTGACACGTAGCAAGTCACCGCGACGAACACGACGCCGAACACAACCGCCCAAGGCCTGGAACATCTATTAAAACCAACAGCAGCAGCAGGACAGCTCAATCGCCATGTTTTACCTCACCCTACCCAGTAACAGTTCTCTGGGTGTGTTTCCTGACAACACCGTGGCCAAGTACGTCACCCAGTTACCGCAACCGTTGCATTTACATGGACAATGGGAATGTGGCCTCGTGGATATCCAATACCATTACTCGTGGTACAACGTGCGAGCCAATGAAGTGTGGTACGAGGTGACCTACGAAGGCAAAAACACCCGACTCACCCTCCCCGAAGGCCAATACGATACCCCCAAGGAGTTCATGGGTGGGCTGACAAGACTGTTGCATTATAAGGCTCTACGGGAGGTCACGAGTACTTCAAAACCCATCAAATCCTTTCCCTTCAAGAATCACGTGGACTTCGATTACAACGCACACAATGACAAGGCACAGCTTATCGTCACCGAGTGTCGTACTGAGCCCTATCCTACAGCAAATGCTGGGTTTCGATCTACAGACGTTCGCTGGTCCCACCGCCCACCAAGGCGAGATCCCGATGGATATGAAGTCGGATATGTACGGATTCTACGTCTACTCGGACGTGGTGGACAACCACATCGAGGGCGATATCAACACACCTCTGTTACGGGTGGTCCCCATTAAAAAGACGTATGGAGATCAAATCACCCACAGTTTCACCCACATGCTCTACCTGCCCGTACGACAAACCGACATCAACACGATCACGGTGGATATAAGAGATGACACGGGACGACACGGCATTCGAACGAGGAAAAGTGGTGCTGACACTTCATTTTCGACAAGCACGTGCTCCCCAACTTGCATAATGAAAGTACCTTACGAGTGCGATGCACGCGGCTATATGGACTATTATGCCCAACAGGCCGCGGGTGGCTTTCCGGTCTTTAGCGGTGCACGCATGCAAAGATGACATGGACTGGGGAACATACTCGGCAGCATCGTCAAAACGTTCTTGGTGACGCGTGGGGTGAAAGCAATCGACAAACAAGCGGTACGCAGTGGACTGCAAGTGGCCGGTGATGTCTTGGGGGTACGGCACCCAAAGAATCCTTGAAACGGCGGGCCAAAGAAGCGGGAGGCGTCTTGGTGGTCAAAGCACAACGCACCGTAGGGAATAAAAGAGCTGCCCCACCGAGACCACGCACCAGTCGACGACCGACCCAGCGATGACGCACATCGAAGACCCAGGATATCTTTTCTTAAACATGTCCTTGATCCACGCCGAGTCCTGTCCCTCCACCAACAGTGAATTTGATTTGTGGACCGTGCCGCCCGCACAGACCAGTGCCGAACAAGGATTATGGGTGGAGCATCTCCCGCTCTCAAGCATCAACGAAACAGGGCCCATCGAGTTCACCATCAGTAATGCGGATACGGCCTATGTGGATTTAGCCCATACATACTTGTATGTGAACGCCAAGGTCGTCAATGGGGATGGCTCCAGAATCATCCAAGCCGCAACGGTGGGCCCGACGAATCTCTGGCTGCACTCGATGTTTCAACAGGTGGATATTTTTCTCAGTGACAAACTCATCAGTGACTCGACCAACACGTACCCCTATCGAGCCTACATCGAGACACTGTTGTCGTATGGCCGAGAGGCTAAAAAATCTCAGCTGACAGCCGCTTTATTCTACCAGGACACACCCGAGCACATGGACACGGTGGACAATGTGGGATATAACAAACGGAAGGTTTTCACTGCGAACGGTGCCTCGGTGGATCTCATGGGTCGACTACACGCAGACATGTTCATGCAAGACCGGTACCTCTTGAACAAGATCCCCATCAAAATCCGACTGATACGGGCGCCTCCGACCTTCGCCTTGATGGCCACTAACGTAGATGGGCATGCAGCTGACTATAAGATTGTTATCCAAGACACAGCCCTGTATGTCCGAAAAGTGAAACCGAATCCAGCCGTTCAATTGGGACACATGAAAGCCTTGGAAGCAAAACCAGCCCAGTACCCTATCCGACGTGTACAAACCAAAGTGTTCTCTGTGCCTGCTGGAAATATGGGCGCCAACAAAGAAAACCTGTTCCTGGGGAACTACCCAAGCGATTGATCCTGGCCTGTGTGGAAAATACCAGTTTCAGCGGAGCCTACCCAGAGAATCCGTTTGACTTTCAACATTTCGGCATCAATTTTGTGGCCCTGCATGTGGATGGACAACAGGTCCCAGCCACGGCCTTAACACCGAACTTTGGGCGCAGGAATTTCATTCGAGCCTATCAGAGCCTGTTTACAGCCACCGGTCAAATCAACCAGGACGAAGGAAATTTGATCAGTCGGGAGGACTACGCGAACGGATACACGTTCTGTTTCGATCTGACCCCCACCTTAGAGAACGACCATCAGCTGGCCACTTTGCACGAGCCCTCGGGACCACCGTCAATGTGATCTGCTACGCCGAGTTTGACAACATCATTCAAGTGGACAAGGCGCGCAACGTCCTGTGTGACTTCTCCACCTAACATGGATACAGACCAGATAACCACCGTGCTGGAGAATGACCCAGAGACACGTATGGTCTTTCAAGTGGTGTTCGCCCGAGATGTGTTCCCATTAGACCGTATGTATCCTGCTGCTTACGTTCTCAACACGGACCCGATGGATCGGCCGGGTGAACATTGGGTGGGCGTGTACTTGACAGAACAGCAGGGCGAATACTTTGACCCGTACGGCCTGCCACCCCTCCATCCCGATTTAACAGACTTCATGGATCAAGACACAGAGACGTGGTGTTGGAACAGTCAAACGTTGCAAAGCCTGGCCAGTAGCGTGTGCGGACAATATTGCTTGTTTTACCTGTACCATCGATGCCGGTGAAGATCCTTATCTACCATCGTACAGATGTTTGACGAGTACCCCAAGGCCGAGGACCGCGATGTGCTCGTATATGACTGGGCCGCCCATCATTTCAATGTACAAGCCTCGTTCTGGGCTTAAGTTCTTTCAATGTACACACGCCCGCTGTTCTGGGCTTAAGTTTACAAGCCCCCTGTTCTGGGCTTCAGTTCTTTCAATGTACAAGCCCCCTGTTCTGGGCTTCAGTTTTCACGCCGTTGTTCTCACGTTGTTGTTGTTCACTCAATAAAAAACAAAATGAGATCTCACCAAAAAACCCTGTCTTGTGTGTTTTCTATATGAGCATAATGCATGAAACTGGCTTTGAACACCGTATTAGCCAATCAGTGGCCTAGAATGGAGCCAAAGGTAACCCATTTATGTCCAGAAAACATTACCCGGGTGTACAAGAACCCGGATGTAGGCGCGGACGTAGACGAAAGCATCCCAGTACCCGGATGTAGGCGCAGACGTGAGCGAAATTCTAGTACCCATCCATTGGTTCTTTTATCGGTCGCTCATTGGCTCTTTTTCTCGACCGCTGATTGGTCCAAATGGAACTGCCCATCCTTCCCAGGTTAATTTACAATCCCCTTTTGGGGTTCAAGCTCTGTATATCGATGCCGCAACATTGTCTCCGAACCTTGCCGAAAGGGAGACCTTGGACCTTTTGACCTGGATGTGACCTTTGGCCTTCTGACCCGACATTCATCCGTGCACTGCCGGTGATGACGCGCGCGCGCGCTGCGGCCGGGGCGAGCCGGGCCGGGCCGGGCCGGGAAAAACCCCGGAGGTTGAACATCCGGACGTCTAAGAGAACATTGGAACTCTTCTGGGTTTGGAGGTGAAACCCGGAAGTAACGTCACAACCCACGTGACCTGCGCAGCAGAACGGAAACGACGCCCTAGTCTAGCCCCCTCACATAGGCTTCACATGGATACCTCACTCGATCCCATCGGTCCACTAGTGGCCCACCTAGACCCCAACACGTCTATTTCCATACCCTTTGTCCACTGCGCATGCGCAGAGTGACGATATTTCAACCCCGCACTCACCCCATCAGATGCCCCCTCTCATAGGCTTTACATTGATACCTCACTCGATCCAATCGGCCCACTAGTGGCTCCCCTAGATCCCAAAACGTCTATTTCCATACACTTTGTCTATTGCGCATGCGCAGAATGACGATATTGATACCTCACTCGACCCCATCGGGCCATTAGTGGCCCACCTAGATCCCAAAACGTCCACCCCGTATGGACCTATACACCCATAGCCATGCAGTGTAGGCCTATGGGCCTACCCAGGCCTCGGTGATTTTTTCCAAAAATTTCACCGTTTCGCTCCGGGACCCTTCCCATCGTGTTCTAAATGACGAGACGTGAAAAACAAATCCAAGCAACCCATATCACAATGAACGTGTGTGAATTTCCCAGGTTGAACCTATACCCCCCATAGCCAGCCTATAGGCCTATATACAGACCTCGGTGACTTTTCCCAAAAATTTCACCGATTCGCTCCGGGACCCTTCCCATTGTCATTTTCTTGGCGAGATGAGAAAAACGCGACCCCACAAGCCATAGTAACACCCACGAAAAAAATTGACCATCCCCATACCCCATACAGGCATTTTCCCTTATATTGTATAATACAGACCCCTATTGTAGTGGTAAAGTCCGTGTTCCGCTTTTTATAGTTTCGGGAAAAAATCCTAATTTTACATGCACCCACCCCATTGACTTGATAGGCAGGCCCCGATAAGCCCGGGGACCGATGTTAGCCCTTTTGGCTAGGGTTGATAGGGGTTTTCCCCTATTTTAGGGGTAAAGTCCGTATTCCGCTTCTTTTCTGGAGAAATTTTTACATGCACCCACCCCATTGTCTTGATAAGCAGGCCCCGATAAGCCCGGGGACCGATATTAGCCCTTTTGGCTAGGGTTGATAGGGGTTTTCCCCTATTTTAGGGGTAAAGTCCGTGTTCCGCTTTTTTTCCGGAGAAATTTTACATGCACCCACCCATGACTGGATGCCCCTTCACGAATGCTTCACTTTGATACCTCACTCGACCCAATCGGACCATGCAGCGTATTTGAAGTCTGGGGACTACTTTTTCTCCGCGGAAGCTTTCTTCCGCGACCGCATTACCGCCAGACCGCATCACCGCGGAAGGATACACACGCAGCTGGTGGCGCCCCCTGGCGCCACAGAGGTAAAAGGCGATGTGGCGTCCCCTATACCTTTAACCTGGAAACAGCGCCCCCTGGTGGATGCAAGAGTTACCTCCCCCGGCAAAATAATACCGGATATCCTCGCTCCCTACTACTACCGACTGTGAGTAATGCGCGCTAATCCCCACAGCACAGAGTTCTTCCACAGACAGTGAATTTTTGAGAGCTAAAATTTCACGTTTGCAAACATTTTTTAAGGAAAATAACAGAAACACTTGATAGGTTTTTTCTTCAACTTTTGAAATATGCAAAGAAAAAAATATCGATAGTTTGAGCCTATTCCCCGGGCCTCGAGTCCTTAAAGGGTTATTTCAACACTTTACGAGTAAGTTTCAACACTTTAGTTTTAGGCGTGTATATGATATCTCGAAATGCAAAGATGTCCTGTTAAAAAAACAGATCGGAATGAAGACTGTTATTTCCCGTAAACGAATATCCCTATATATTGCCCATAACCTCAGAAAAAATGTGCAAGAAATTCCAAAACCTCACACCATCTCATCTGTCGAACGTAAATATTCACACCGGCTGGCCACCGTCACACCGGCTTGCTACGGTCGGATGTTGGTTCTGATGATGACTATGAGGGAACTATCTTGAACTATCTTGGTCATTTTAAGAATGAGGTTGTATGGCTCAGTGCCAAGTAGGCCGGTGGAAAAAAACGCAAAACAGCACAGATTATTTATAGGTCCACTTATAAATACGGTACTACACTATCAGCAAAGCAAATGAACTAGTTCATTTTTTTCTGACATTATTTATCTCTATTTATATGTAATGATGAAAATCATGTAAATTATTATGTATGTAAGTTACTCAGATCTGTTCAATGTCCCAATTTCAAGATATGATACACGGTATAATTAGGAAAGTGACTGGAGAGGAACAAAAACTCCCAAAAGCTAACCAAAATATTTACAAAATCAATAATTTCTACATTCATAAAGCCTATAACAACGTAACCACATTGCTTTATTCTCAAATATTGTGTCTCGCTTATCGTTACGGTACACACCACAATGAAAACGCCTGACATATTTATTATATAACAGAGATTATCCATTTTTGAACAATATCTTTTGTTCCAAATTATCATCAGGCATGGTGGAAGCAACTGATGGGTCGAGGGGCCACTTTCACAGCCCAAATAGGCGAGAGTCCAGGGGCGGTCTAGGCCCCCGAAGCTTCAGGGGTCTTAGATGACCAGAGACCGTTCTGGCGTATTTCCGAGCAATAAAACAAGAATTCTTCGCCTGTGTCATATCTTTTTTCTTTTTCTTTCTTGTTTCTCTTTTTCTTTTTTCATCTTTTTTTTAATATTCGCCGTCAAGCAAATGATGTTCGGAAGTATAGATACTTTAAATATTAAATATATATCGTTCAATTAAAAGGGTTCATCAAGCTTTCACCATGTCAATAAAACAGATTTTTCTCTACTTGTTTGGAAGCCGATTATGAATGTGAATAAGATGCCCCTCACGCTTGTTGGAAAGTAAAATATGCAATCAATACAGATCAATACATAGGTATTTTCGCTGTACTCGATCAGTTTATTGTGTTTTTTATTTAATTGTTTTCATTTTTTATTATTATTATTTTTTTCGCCGAAAGTATAATATTACCCCCCAACCCGTCCCTCCCCCCGTTCCGCCCTCCCTAAATTCATAATTGCTTACCGTTATTTGAACTTCTTCACAGTGTTTTGTCATATCTCAGTATTTCGTTGCCATCATCTCTTTATCACCCCCAAAAAGCAATACAAACAAACAAAGTTTTCCTCAAATTACTATTCTACAGATATTTCTGTATGAAATTATGCCATTATCAAGAAGGGAATATTCAATAACAAACACATTCTTTCAGAAATTTCTGGGCCGATAAAATAAGATTTTGTATAACTGACAGTGACGCTTTCTTTCCACTCAACCTGGAAGTACAATTGTAAGTGTCTGAACACTGCCAGTGTACCGTTAATATTCAGTTCCCAATTAAGTTTATGTTAATGTTGTTATTTTCGTCATTGTGTGTAGAAAATAAATTGTAGTCATATATGCATGACGATGATACACTTAAAAACTGACCTATTTTATTGGGATATAAATAGTAAATGAATGTTGGGCTGACTCAAAATAAAACGAAATCACCCAAGAATCTATCGAGGGGTGTAAGGTCACTAGATTCTGGGGGAATAAACATATTATTGATTTCATGAACAGTTACATACAACTGCTCGGGTGTTTATTGATTCTGTGGTACTATCGCATTCATTTCTTGACTGTGTACCGATTTTACCATCACTAATCTGTTGAGACGGTGTTTATTTTCAGCAACCTTCTACCCCATATGATATAGTAGGTATTCCCACAGCAAACGTGTTCTCTTCCTAGAAACAAGTGGCGTTGATTGGTTTGCTCTGATTCACACGCCGCCTGCCTGATTTATTTCATTGGTTGAGACGTTGGCGCGTTTTCCCCGTTCTCCACTCACAAGTCTATCTCGTGGTTGTGGCTATGGTGAATAGACCTGAACGGAGAGCCAGATCCTTCAAGCGTGCTTATCGCAGAAGGCGGAACACAGACAATCAGACACAAGAGTTTCAACATTTTGCGATTTGAGACAAATTCGAAGGTAAGTTGTTAGTTACTGTGTACATCAATAACTTTGTCTTTTACTGGATAATCCACATGAATTAGAGGTCCATGGTACTGATGAGAATATAAGTGTTTTCCCGGTAACTAAGTGCTTGACATACAAATTTCAAAGATGCCGGTTACAATAGACACGTGGGCAAAAAGGGGTGTGCGCTCTGACGTACATCGAGTTGAACGACAACAACAACACATGTTGATAATAACAACACGTTACAGTTATTTTCCTGCTTTTCCATAGCTGGTTTCTGCACCAGAGATTTAATCCTCATCAGTTCAACAGTGGAGTTAATACAGAAATAAAACAATAAAAATCAACAACAACGGTCAGTATTAGATTCAATACTTTGCAAGTTTGGCAACAACCGCTGAACCGTCGGTCAGTCCCAGAGCGGATGAAGGGAGGGATTCATTATCCCAGAGCGGATGGGGCGGCGGGGGAGGGGGGGGGGGAGGGATTCATTATCCCAGAGCGGAGCGGAGGGGGGAAGATGCGACTTAAGAAGAATTGGTACCGGAGAGATTTTGACATTTTTTTTTGTTGGGGTGAAATTTTCGAAAAGGCACTAAATTATCAAGTGCCCATCATGTCATCTCCGAAATATAGAAAACACAAACAAATATGACTATTTCTTTGATCTAACTCGAAAAAATGACTTGTGGAGCAAAATTTACCAAAAATGTAGTGCCGGATTTCTCGAAGTAAAACTTGGAAATTGAAGAAATTTAGTAACTGTTTAACTCACGAATAAAGTTGTATCATCTCTTCGTTGAGGGCAAACAAGAATGACCGGTCATTTGTGTTCACGTGCACAGTCGAATATGTAAGCACGGCCACATGCTTCAAGCAAAATGGATAATTTTGCTCGTTGAGAAATTTTATTTTATCTTTTTCCTGACCTATTACATGTATAGTATTTATTTTCTGAAAGTCGCTTCCGAAATTCTTTGTCATTTCATTTCATTTTTGCTTCACAAAGGTATTAACCCTTGTCCTGTCGGCCAGTTATACGCTGGTCAAAGTGTGAGTGCCAGACTGTCAAGCAGAGTTGAACTGTTCAAAATGGGCTCAAAAGAGGCGACTGTCTGGTCATTGAAATTTATAAATAAATTGAAATATTGGATGGTATTTGATGCACGATACATCAATTTGAAACACTGAACATACACTCAGAAAATATTGGCATTTTACAGCTTTAGAAATATATAGGAATTGTGTACCGTAAAACTCACGTTAGAATTCTATCACGTTCAGAGTACTATCGATGGACGGTCTGTTTTGCTTCATCTCCACTTAATAACTCGTCTAAATTCTTATACATGTAGATGTCACAGTATGTATTCCTGGTTACTCGTAGCATAACGATTATTGAATATTTATTGAATATTCCAAGTAAATCGGTAAAAATCCTTTTGTTTACGCGAAGTGTGGCTTCCCTCAACGAAACCAAGTGCCATTCTGACTCCGTCGAAATCGGCCAGGGCGCATGCGTAACTCGTGAATATTTTATGCTAATGAGCAGTTGAAGCAGTTTGACCAATCAGGAAGTCGGCTTACGTCAGGTGATCAGCATTTTCCCGGGTTTATTGGAGTTGAATGGAAAGGACTCGAAACACATGACCATTTCACCCAATAAAATCGACGCATTTTTACTACGTGACACGAGAAAGGTTGTAAAGAATGAAAGCAGAGTTGTTGCCCTTCAATTTGACATCTTTAACGTTGGGATTGCCTTCCGGGTTTTCGTTGAAGAAGCTCGTAAACAAGGTGCGTTTTTACGCGTTTCAACAAACTTTTCTGAATAAATGACGCTCTGTTTTACATTTGGCAGCTCCAGTATAGGCTCCATGGCCCTTATGAAAGAACTAGAAACCAGAGTCTGTAGGCTGTCTGATCACCATACTAAAATGTGGGTCATCCCCATCCCAAAATATCCCTTCACCCAATGACCAAGCTGTGTTGGCATGTTGAACTGTTCAGCAGGTCAGCATGGTCAGTTAACTACTGACCATGTGACCCTGTTAAGATCTGTAATCAAGATGGGCATCCTGGTTTACTGTTCCCCCATCCTTTATTCTGATCACACCCCTTTAGTCTGCTTCATGACTTGAGCTACACTGTAAGTATAGTGTTTACACAGCTGAAACTGAGTAATTAAACTGACCAGTATATGATCAGTGCTGAGCTGTGGAACTCTCCAGACATGGTGACCCCTGACCTTTGGTCTGTTAGGGGAGTACATGTGAACAGCTATAATCACTGCATTATTTGACAATTCTTTCTTCTGCCACTTTTCACAAAACGACATTTCAGTACAGAGCAGACATGGAGGGTACAACAGGCAAGGCTTTGGTGTAAGACCTCCCATTGAAAAGGTAATATCCTGGACAAAAGACTGACAATGCAACTTGCAGCAGATCCTTTGTCAGTTATATTTCGTGAGTCTTACACCAAATCGTTGCCCTACAACATTCTTGTATGAGAAATTCCAGCAATTTTATACAGGTTAAATTATAGAAATACTTTCATTATCCAATGTTGTGGATTCATTGGGGGGGAATACACCTAGGCTGCATCATGTATAAGGTAGATAGATAGATAGATAGATTTATACTTTATTATTTCGATACTTCTGGTTTAATAATAATAATAATAATAATGAATTCTTTATTTTTGGAGGGTTACACAATCAGTCAGAAGATTGTTCTTCCTTGAGGCCCTCTGGATAAACACCATCCTCGCGAGCCAGTGTATCGATCGATCTATTGGGATCGATACACTGGCTTGGTTAGTTACCCATATGAGTTCTGGATATAAATAGATGAAGGGGTTTCCCCTGAATCAACCCAATCAGTGAACGCACTAAGCTGGTTGATTAGGCCAATCCGCTACGAGGTATGAGAGGTGACGGGTTTCAATTTCACCGCTGGCCAAATTGCTTTGATGTCGAAGCGAAAATCGACATCGGAAGTCAAAGCAAAAACCGCAGGCCGGGGATACCGACATGCTAATTCAAAACAAGCGCGAGGGATGAAATGTACGAGATTGTGTAATAGAGGCATCGACTCAAGAACTCATTCGAATCACCAAAAATGTCCAGGTAAACCCTCAGCGAGGATTTAGGATTTACCTGGACTTGTGAAGATGGATAAACACAACAGCAAGCTGTGCAAGCATCAACTTGCACTGGAGCTAAATTATCACCGACGCACGTTTAATGTATAAATGGATTTGTTCCAGAACCAAGATATTCTATCTTATGTCTGTTTGTAAACCCTTTTAAGGGATTTCCAGCAACATCTGAGTATACATACCTCCCCCGACTCCTCAATCCCCTCCTCCCAGTACATAATTCTTACTCTCACAAAACAAATCCTGTTAACCAGATGGTGTTTGTTGGGTAAACAGAGATTATATAAATGTGACCACTGTACCAGACCAATGTCCCCTCTCTCATGAGATTCTTGGAAGGGTTATGTAATTTCTGTGTAAATGCACTGGGAGTCTAAATATATACATGTATGGACTGTCAAACATGGGAAGACAAATCATCCCACTCAGCACACACACTTCAAAGTTTTGGTTTTATCTGATAAATAAATGGTATACTTGATAGATTAGATTGGCTTTAAAGTGTGTTTGTTTTTCTCTATCTCTTGTGTATGGTTCAGCTAGTGGGCTGAACAACAATATCAGTCTCTGGTGTTCAAGGAGAGTGATCACTCTCCATCAATCACTCACCTAACTTTCCCCCAGGAGAGTTACCTATTACTCCTGAAAAATGAAAAAGTAATGGCGAGTAATGCTTGTAAGTGAATCCCTCTAGCAATACAAAATCTAGGAGAGTGGTCAACAGCTCTCGTAAATTTTACAAACACATTCATATTGCAACATCAACAGGAGACTTGTGGAACAGATATCCATTCACTAGCTAAAATTCAATTTATATGTTAAACTGACAATCAACAGACATTTTATTCAGGCCTTCAAGTGCCTCCTATATTTCCTATATTTTCCTAGGCTATATTTTTGAGTCATTCCTTTATTTCCTATATTTTTTATATTTTTTAAGCTGTTCAAATCGCTTTTCGTCCGTCGTCCGTCCGTCCGTCAGTCCGTCCGTCCGTAAACAATTCTTGTTATCGCGATTTCTCAGGAACTACTGCATGGATCGTTCTAAAATTTGGTACACAGGTTCCCCTTGGGGTCTAGTTGTGCAAGAAACCTTTTTTGGTCCGATTCGAAAATCCAATATGGCCACCAGGCAGCCATCTTGGATTTCCCCATGAAACCTTGTTATCGCGATTTCTCAGAAACTACTGCATGGATCTTTCTCAAATTTGGTACACAGGTTCCCCTTGGGGTCTAGTTGTGCAAGATACCTTTTTTGGTCCGATTCGAAAATCCAATATGGCCACCAGGCAGCCATCTTGGATTTCCCCATGAAACCTTGTTATCGCGATTTCTCAGGAACTACTGCATGGATCTTTCTCAAATTTGGTACACAGGTTCCCCTTGGGGTCTAGTTGTGCAAGACACCTTTTCTGGTCCGATTCGAAAATCCAATATGGCCACCAGGCAGCCATCTTGGATTTCCCCATGAAACTTTATCGTCATTTCCCAGGAAGTACTGTATGGATCTTTCTCAAATTTGATACACAGGTGCATGGTCCAATTGTGCAAGATACCTTTTCTGGTCCGATTCCAAAATCCAATATATGTCCATCAGGCGGCCATCTTGGATTTCCCCATGAAACTTTGTTATTGCGATTTCTCAGGAACTACTGCATGGATCTTTGTTAAATTTGGTACACAGGTTCACCTTGTCGTCTAGTTGTGCAAGATACCTTTTCTGGTCCGATTCGAAAATTCAATATGGCCAACAGGCGGCCATCTTGGATTTTCCCATGCAAATTTGTTATCGTGATTTCTCAGGAAGTACTGCATGGATCTTTCTCAAATTTGGTACACAGGTTCCCCTTATGGTCTAGTTGTGCAAGATACCTTTTTCGGTCCGAATCGAAAATCCAATATGGCCACAAGGTGGCCATCTTGAATTTCCCCTTGAAACATTGTTACCGTGAATTCTTAGGAAATATTTCATGGATCTTTCTGGAATTTGGTACACAGGTCCCACATGGGGCCTAGTAGTGCAAGATACCTTTTTTGGTCCGATTCGAAAATCCAAGTTACGCTTCAAATTAATTCGGTATTCTCGAGTTGTGACGTTGCATCACAAGAGTCGGCGGATCAAACGGTGGGGCATATTCTATATATTGACTATAGAGAATATCCATACCTTCACCTTCCATATCAAGGAGTTCAAATAATTCGGAATTAAAATGTATTTCTTCAAATTTTAATCAGCTTTCTTTAGTCCATGCAGTAGCAAGTGAACTGCTCCACCCTTTCGTCTGCCGGCGGGCCGGCTACATGAAGGGACGTCACTCTTGTGACGCAACGTCACAACTCGACAACTGTAGACTACTGCATGTTTCGATCCAAGGGAGATAATCAGGATTCAGGCACTTTCGAAGTTTCAACATTACTGCGCGGACCGGATCCCTTCAGTATTAAGTATTGTACCATCTTAATATTTTCGAGCATGGTATCTTAAAAGAGATATCTCAAAATAGCCCAATAAACAGAACAGAATTAGCATTGGTTCCTAATTATAAAATCTTAAGTATGTTTCATAGCTCATGCCAAAGTGTCAAAGAGATTGGTCTTCGCTTCCAGTACCCAATGATGACACGTGCAAAAAAATAAATAAAAAAAATACTACAAAACAAAGGCGAAGGATCCTCCGTACATGTACATTCACTTTCAGACTAACTTTGCTCATTTCTCTTGTATTATAACAACCGACATAAGTACAGTTTCTAGAAATCTTGAAACTCCTGAAACTTAGATTATATCTTGGTGTTTTTCAGTGGCCTTTTTCGATCTTTTTCGCTCAGATTCGAAAGTCGGTAAACAAAATTACAAATCAATCGTTTGTTCTTAGTAACAATGGACAAAAAGATCCTCTAGTCATTAGCTTACAATTATCGGACAATGGTGGGCGCCAAGATCCTTCAGGATCTCTCGTCATATATTGTATTCAGAAAAATTCCTGTATTTCTCCTATATTTTTGCAAATTTCCTCCTATATTTTCACTGTGAGCCACTTGCATGCCTAGCTAAAAGTAGAATTGCAGTGCATGTCCTTGAAGATTTGATACATTCTTAATTTCTGTTAATCTTCAGGATTGAAAAAGTATTTGCGAATTGTATGTTCTCATGTTACATCCAAGTCACATGATCACGCCATAGGATCACCTGATTGTTACAACTGCTAAGACTGTATTCAAGCTTGGACGAACAGGAAGCTTTTGTTGCACAGGCGAGGCTATTGAGATTGAATAATAAATTGGGGAAGTATTTCCTGTTCTGTTGGCTAAACTAAAACGCAGACATGAATATACATGTTGAATAAATCGGCCAGACAGTGGAAAGCACTCATCCAATGAATATTACCATTTGATAATTGAAGAACTGGCATATAGCTATATATATTTATACATGTAAACTGGTGTGACACTGATAGACTCGCAACTGTGTAGAATACACGTATACATGCATTCCATAGAACAAGTGTTCAGTACAGTTGTAAGTTGTGACTTTAGAAATTTGATCAATATTTACTCGATGCTCATGTGGAAATCCCGCTAATCCCGCAATCTCATATACAGGGTACATGTATATTCATAGGAGGTGGCTTTGAGGGGAGACCGGTAAATGACATCAAGGTCAAATGGCCAACCGGGTATACAGGGCTTGTTTTTCTATGGAAATCGGGGATTCTTATCTGACAGCACTCTCGCGAATCCAACAGATTCCCGTAAAATATTAGCAATCTGTATAGAAACGATGGCATTGGATTCCCTTAGAGCTGGGGCGCAAGAATCTGTTTGGATTCCCGTGAATTTTGACGGAAAACAAGGCCTGATAATAGGTTTATAATACTTTATTTCCGTTATCACAATGAAATATTGTCATGGTTTCGTGGTAATGAAATATATAATTGTACCATATCAGACGGTCAGTGCTATAAATTACAACACCTTTCGCTCCTGGAGAAAGAGCGGCCTAGTCGCCGCTTTGAAGATTTGAATTCGACAATGACAGTGTATTTGACACTTCTTAATGCAATAGCACACATTGACAGTCCATGTTTTGTCAACTTGTTCCAATAAATTTGATCATCCCTAGATTTTGTTGTGGAAAATCTTGCTTCCAAGGAATTGTGGCGTAGCAGATCTGCCAAGTCTCACGGAACTTCATGAGGTACAAGAAATCTGCTCTGATCTCACAGAAACCCTTTTCCGAAAATAACATAAAAACGGAATTAAATCCAGATATTTAACACAGAGTAAATAGAGATGTCAAATTACAGGAGAAAGTCTCACGGAATTCTGATACCATAACTTAGCAGCTCTGGTATAGTTGTATGCCATCCATATTTTCCGAAATTGTGGAAATGAAGCCCTGCAATTACGATACAGAGAAAATGGCATCACCACACAACTATTTCTGAAGGTCATCTACTAGAAACAAAATGACTTTTGGCCTGTGGTAGGACTTTTTTAACTGGTGTTTTTCTGATAACTATACATCATCAATCCGGCTCAAATTATTGGAAATGTAAATACTTGCCTGTGCGGTGCTGTATATACATTTAGGTTTTTTTTTTCAACTTCCGCTTTCATTTCCTTGTTTATAATATCACAACTTGCTGGTTTGCTGTATTTCTGCATCCATAAGTTTATACATGTAGTGCTATGCAAATGTACATCCAGTTTATAATGGAGATAAGTAATCTGTTTCACTTTCAATAATAATTAATTTCAGTTTCACTTTCAATTCTTAAACAGTATCTTGTGTATGCTAGAAGGTGCATGTAAATGTACCAAGATACATTTTTAGTGTATTATAATGATTTTTAATATTATTTTGGACTCATTTCTTTATTCAGGACATGTATTATACAGGGTTCATACAGGTCCTGGATTTCCTTAATTGCCTTGAATTCTGAGAAAATAAATTCCAGGACCTTGAAATCCTTGAATTCTGACAATATTTGAGTCCTGGAGAAGTCCTTGAATTTTATTGTCCTCTCTCCCTTCAAAATATCTGCCACAATTAATTACTGAAATTTCTTTCTAACAAACTGAATTAATTTTTTGATCTAGTCAGATCTGTATGAAACGTGATAGTTGAAATACATATTCGTTGTTGAATTTGCTGAATGGAACATGGTAAAAGGTGTTAAAAAAATGCCCAGGAAAATTCAGTTAAAGGTCCTGGACCTGGAATTTTGTCTTTCACAAAGGGTAGGAACCCTGATTATAACGTTACATGAATGTACAAATCCAATTTTCGCAGAATGATGGAATAATATAAGTTCGAGAAATTTCTGACTTAAAAAAATTTCATCAAGCAAATGCAAGGGATGGATTCATATAATCATGGAAGGTGTCGTTTGGTTCAGCAGGACAGGTTAAATACATTTGGTTATGAAACACTCTGTAAAATAACTACCAGTCAGACCACTCCAGGTGGTAAAATACCTTATGAAAGACTACAATGCAGTGTCAATGCTGTTCAATGGAGCGTGTAAATACCACGGGATAAATGGACAATGATGACCCTTTGAACTAGCCCTTCGAAAATTATCATTCACCTCGCTCCAGGCAATGGACCGTTCATTGCATACACTGAGAGTATATTTGAGTCTGTCACTGCTTCAAAGCCATTATTCATATAAACTGAAGTTTAAGATAGTGAATCACATCTCTTCAGATTGGTATAGATTCAAGTAAGTGCTTAAGTGGGAAATGACTGCTTTTTTTTGTCATATAACCACATTTTTTGGTCTCAAAATCTGTCTATCCCCATCCAACAGCCTGACAAGCTGAGATTAACTTTTTTTTCTCTTTCTAATGGGATGTTGAAACTTTTGAAACCTTTGACACCAAGGTAAATGGAATATTGGTAGCGTTCAGCTCCAAGACAGGATGTTACAATCATTGGTCGCCAATAGGAATGAGGTGGGACATTGGTCCCTAACGACAATGAGGTGGGACATTGGTCCCTAACGACAATGAGGTGGGACATTGGTCCCAAACAGCAATGAGGTGTGGCATTGGTCCCAAACAGCAATGAGGTGGGAGGGGAACAATGCCCAACAGCAATGAGGTGGGACATTGGCCACCAATCGTAATGTGGTGTAAAAGTGCCATTCAACAGCAATGAAGTGAGACACTGGACCCCAACAGCAATGAGGTGGGACATTGCCCCCCAACAGCAATGAGGTGGGACATTGGTCCCCAATAGTAATGAGGTGGGACATTGGTCCCCCAATAGCAATGAGTTTGGACATTGGTCAACAGCAATGAGATGAGACATTGGTCCACAACAGCAATGAGATGGGACATTGGTCCCCAACAGCAATGAGGTGGGACATTGGCCCCCAACAGCAATGGGGTGAGACATTGGTCCCCAACAGCAATGAGGTGGGATGTTGGCCCCCAACAGCAATGAGGTGGGACATTGGTCCCCAACAGCAATGGGGTGGGACATTGGCCCCCAACAGCAATGGGGTGAGACATTGGTCCCCAACAGCAATGAGGTGGGATGTTGGCCCCCAACAGCAATGAGGTGGGACATTGGCCCCCAACAGCAATGAGGTGGGACATTGGTCACCAACAGCAATGAGGTGGGACATTGGTCCCCAACAGCAATGAGGTGGGACATTGGCCTCCAACAGCAATGAGGTGGGATATTGGTCTCCCAACAGCAATGAGGTGGGGCATTGGTCCCCAACAGCAATGAGGTGGTATATTGGTCCCCAACAGCAATGGGGTTGGACATTGGTCCCCAACAGCAATGAGGTGGGACATTGATCCCCAACAGCTGACACCTGTATCAGCGGGTACCGAAATTTATTACACATATCAAGCGGAGGTCTCTTGGTCAGGGTTGTTGGCCTCCATTCAATACTTGTACGAGGTATTACAAATTTTAGATATAAAACACATATCTAACCATAAAATCGAGGTGAACAAATTGATTAAATTTGATACCATATATTTATTGGTCAAATCCATTATTTCTTAATTTGCCTAAATGATTTTAGACAGTGTTCAAATACATTTAAAAATAGGGGTGACTGAAATTTAAATTGGGTGAATGAATTTTTAGAAGATTTACGTTATCATCACATTTTGACTATGTACTGTAGTGAACTTTAACTACATTCTAGTGTGGCTTAAGTTGACTTTATAATGAACTGTAGTCAGTGAAGCATTGTATTTTGATAAGCTATTGAGGTCCTGTTCTCTAGTAGCTGGTAACAGTATTGTACCTACCTACAATGGCAGTAGATTAGCTAAACTATAGTACGTAGTTTGTAGCAGGCTTGAATAGATCATCTGAATTTTTAGGCAAGTCCATGACGCCTTGTCTAAGAAAGTTCGAACTTTGAATTACATAATTGCTAGATTGATTGGACATTTTGCAGGAGATTGGAATGTTTTTCAGCGTATTTTTGCTTTCCCTGGACGACATTTTGAAATCGGAGTTCCCTTGGTTGTGAAATGCCATTATTAGGGCCGGCAGCATCGTAAACAAATTTCCTAAATTACGATTTCTGGGTAACTTTTTGCAGCCCCTTGTTACTTCGTCATGTTGGCATAATTGCCGATTTTCTTACTGAACATGTGAAATCTTTAAAAAATGTTGAATTGATAACAACTGACTCCCAATGAGTAATTCGTAAAGAACAAGAAAAAGTACTTTCCATTTTCCCTAAATAAACAAGATATTTTAGAAAAAAATTCCTACAAACGGAGGTTATTTTTCTTACTCCTTCATTATTTTTAGATCTCGTAATGTTATCAATTTATTTTTCTGAGGAAGTTATATTTCCCAGGGTACACAAGGCTTACTTGTACATATCTACTATTAAGGATGCCTTTGTTCAGGGGGAGCTCTTGTCCTGACAGGTCCAGAACTTGGCCAAATTTGGGACAAAAGATTTGATGGATACACATACCTGCCTGTGGTTTTAATTAAGAGGTCATTCAGGGGTCAATGTCCACTAAGGTTAAGTTTATGGCCTGAGGTGGAATTCGCTTGATTAAAAACAAGGGGATTTTTGTTATCAGCATAGCAGTGTAACTGAGCAATAAGAATGATAAAGTATGGGTCCAGTCATGAAGTACATAATCCCCTGGAGCATATAAAAGGCCATTCACAAAAATAGTGGGTTAAATCTACAGTACTTAGCAAACTTGGACACTGCTGAGGATAGGTAGGTGCATATTATAGGGTTGAACTTTTTCAATTTTATCAACCCTACAGTACACCATGTTGTTAATAATTTTTCAATTGCATTGATTTGATTTCACTATGCCACGGTAAATTGTTCAATGCCTGGGTTAGAGGGCTAAGATATGTGTAGAATTTTACCAAATTCTGGCAAAGATGATAAAAACACATGTGTACATGTACATGTAACATAATTGTTGGAGAAAAAATATTGTTGTTTTGGTGCCAAGGTTGTTTTCGTAAAGGTCGGCTCAATTTCGCAATTCTGAGAGACTGCGATAAAAATCAGACCAGATCGTAAGAATTGCGCTTGGTGTGTGTGCATATTTTTATTCTCGACTTCGTCGCAACTGAGTGAGACAGACATACCAGACAGTTTTGATTTCTCACAACTGAGTCTGGAGCAACCGTGTGTGGCAGTTAACTCCCGACTGAATCGCTTGCGATATTTTTTCTACATTGAAGCAATAAATACTTCAGCTTTTGGTCACATGTTAGCTGATTATCACATGATATCAAAATGGCAGCATTGACGAAATATTGTCATCAGTTATGTTTTATTTTCCTGAATGTTACGGTGACGATGTATGGTAAAATATTTCTGTCAACAAAGTCGAGAATAATAGTTTGATCCTTTTACGGGCAACAGAATCAACTAGGTGAAATGCAAAGGTTTTTAGATTTCTCATTTCATATTTTTTTATAGGTTGAATAATGATAGAAATATTGATTCATCTACATGTACATGTGTTTCACTTATTTTAATTTGAAGTATTTTATCTGGTATAAGCTTTTAAAAAGTTAGTATCTCAAGCCCAGCTGAATTCAGATTTGCAGTCCGCATCGCTCGTCTTTCCATGATTGTGATGTCACATCAGAATAGCAGCCCCGAAGACTGAACATTACAAGTATTGATGTCGGGGCCCTATAGGCGGTCTGGTGGTGCGACGTAACAAACTAGCATTAACGAAGGCAGATCATTCAATGAGCGCACTGCATATTTCCTTTCTAAAATCGGGCGGCCTTCAGATATTAACCATGGGGCACTTTCCTCCAAAAGCTACTATAAAACAAAGTACTTCAAATATTAACCAAAGGAAGGAGATGGGCGGATTTTTTCATCTTCAATGAGCCCAAGGAGAATATAAAAATGAAAAATATGAAATCCTTTGCATTTCACCTTTAAATCACCTCTGTGGTCAGTCTGGCATATATCCACATTATACATATAGGTTCTGACTTCTCGGATCAAAACAAATAGCATTCAACCAGCTAAAGTAGTGTTGCATCATGCTGGTTGAATTTTGGCAGAATTCCAGGAACTACTAGCTGATACGTTCTGAGGTAAACAAGTTTGCTCTGTATCATGTTGATTTCAAGAATAGAGGAAGTTTGTTCTCTTAATCGGTCTGTCTGATGCATATATCCTGATCCATACAGTAGATATATAGGTAAATGTAAGTATGTTCTAAGTTTGATTCCTCGTTAATTCTTGTTCAAATGTTTTGAAGCTGCCTACACTCAAAATCGGTAGCTTTTTAAGTCTTTCAGTTTGGTATTTACTGTACTAGACCTACATACATTCTGATGAAGCATGAACAAATATTCAAAATATTGGGCAATTTAGAAATGTTTGAATTACATATATACATGTTCAGGGGTTCTGGGGATCCTACATGTATATTTTCAATATTTTGACAACCACCTATATTCGCTTAATATTCCTAGAAGTCCTATATTTTTGATCAAATGGATCAATTTCATAATGAATACGTGATTTTTCATTAAAAAAAAAGCAGCATTGATCATCCATTTTGTCTTTAAAAGCTCTCCATTTTCTTAAAGCTGTCTGTGTCTCGGTAAAATGTTCTTGTCAGTGCCAGTGTTTTTATGTATACATGTAGTAACATACATCAACTCGACGGTCTTATTTTTGCATAGCGAGACTCAAATAAATTCCTGTAATTCAACAAAAATATTCAGGACTATAATTCTCCTATATTTTCACGAAAAACCCGAGATATGTATTCCTACATTTTGCTATGTGGTCACCATGAACCCGTATTTACTTGTGCTTCGGAACAGGAAATTCTTGTATGGGTATGGTTACATTGCAAATCCTGCATATCTAGCTTTAAAAAGAGATATTTAAAAAAATGTGAACAAGACTAGAAGAATGACAAGGATGTATGTGGTTGATACCTGGAATTTTCCCTTGGTCATTTATAATGTTGTTAAAATCCTGGAAAGACCAGTTTTTATTTTGTTACTCGACTTCCTGGTGTTAAAGCTACATGTATATTCCTACTAATAAACCTTGATAGTTGCTATTTATATGTTATTCCGCTTAAAACAGTAGAGAATCTGTAATTCTGTAATTCAAGTAAGTGTACAATTTTGTACATGTAAACAAACACCATGATAGGATGCACTTTAAACTGACAGGTCAGTGTACTGTCAGACATCACTTGGTACTTCATATCTATGTTCAAGGGCTTTTGCATGATTTGCTATGTGGACTCTTGACTTTTGAATGGGGTGTGTTGTTGAAAATGTGAACCCATTCCCCTTTTGGCATATATATAGCCACTGGGCCTGGGGTTGAACACCAGTCTATTGTTGGCGAAATGAATGAATCATAGTAACAGTAAGCTCTACTACACACTCACAGGCAGGTGACCTCGTGTGATATTTCTCCGCCTGTTCCCTTGTTTTGTAAACACGCTGATGCAATGACGGTGACCTGTAGTGGCATGATTTGTCTGATGCATCATGGGTCTGTCACCTGAGCAGGCCATCGTTTGTCATTCAGATTCCGTCTGTTCCCAGTCTCCTGATCAGGGAGAAACAATACAACAACAAATTCAGTACCACCAGGTGTTATTAAACTTGCTGAAACATGTATGCATATCATGTGGTTCAGCGTATATATGCATGTATAAATTAACAACTAATTTCTCCAGCATGGGTTTGTGCTGGTTTAACGTCCTTGTATCGCTACACATGAACATGTATACATGTAGACAGCACAGGTTAAATGGGATATAAAAACCGGATTATGAAAAGAAATTATTGGTAATTAATGTTGAAGGAATCCGCAAAAGGACTTGGCACATTTTACTGAGTACTTGGGCCTCATGAGGTGCGGTGACTTGAAGTGCCAGAACAAAAATCAAAGATATTACCTATGAGACAGTTTCCTTTGGCATAAGAGAACAAACATAATACATGTATACATGTACATACTCAGAGTAATTACAAGTCTTATGATTCTTGAATAATAGTGCCATCAAAAAAATTTGTGCAAATCTCCGTATGACTGCCAAAAATACACACAAATTATTCTCTATTCTAATTAATGGCATATTAAACTGCA
Source organism: Hanleya hanleyi (assembly GCA_036873755.1). Classification (NCBI taxonomy): domain Eukaryota; kingdom Metazoa; phylum Mollusca; class Polyplacophora; order Lepidopleurida; family Hanleyidae; genus Hanleya; species Hanleya hanleyi. The sequence continues at coordinate 26,732 of JAVTVY010013700.1, read as the reverse complement.
CTTGCTGCGTTTTGATAATTACGTAATGTAGACTTGTCAATTGAAAAATTAACAGTAATATGCAAGAATTTTTTATTTTTTTTAAATACATGAACCGGCATATTAAGTTCATCACATACGGCCTTTGTTCAAACAAATATATTCACTTCTGCCTGGATTGATAGTTGAATTTGAACATGTATACACTTCACACACACAAATGTCTTCTGTTTCTCATGATGTTATTTTTCCAACCTGATGCAGCCGATTGCTTCAGTAGATTTTAGGACACTACAATGCAGACAAAGATATATGAAACTACATGTACATGTATCAAGTTGGTCGACGAGTTGAGGGAGATACTTAAACATGTATTGGGAAGTCAAGAGGTCAAAATACCCCTAGTGGCCGTCTCAAGTTGCCGGTAAATTCATTTTTCTCCAGAAATTCTCAAACTGAATGCAATCCATTAATGCATTATTAATTAGGCACAAATTAAACTACTAGTAATCAAGACTTTGTACTGGAAGAATATTATTTTCATATTTATGCTACATTACAATAGATGAAAGCAACATTAATATACTGTATCTTAGCACATTCATATACTGTTGGGAGGAGACAGGCAATTTTTTAAAAATATTTTAACCCCTGAAAGTTAGTGTTGTTGGTGAAAGCAATAGTTCATGTCCTTGCCTGGCAGAATTGTTTTGTTGCAACAAAACTCGGGGAGAGAACATCCACCCACCTGCTGTTGAGAGCCATGTGACAGTAGTGAAGTTCAATAACTGGTGTTAAATTTCACATGTGTTTAATGTGATGTGATTCAAGTGCACACTTACAGATCAATAAATGATAATTATAACCTTGAGTGACTCAAGTTAGGTGACTGACAGAGATGGTGAGCGATCATTCCCCTTAAGGTTAGAAACCACTAAAAAAGTCACCTTACTCGACGGACAGGCTCAATTTGTAATAAATTGGCTTTAGCACATCTTGAGAAAACTATATTCCCTAATATTCGCCGCCGCAAATGACCCACCATAACCAGATTTTTTTCCGTTTAAAATTTGAAAAGGTGTTTTTTTTAATGTCTGTAAATGCATCAAAACTTTATGACCATGATGGGACGAGGGATTGAAGAGGCAAAGCTGTGGACGAAAGTATTTTGCAGCTCTGAATACCAGTCGAAGTCCCCATATTTTACTTTAACATTTATAGTTGTTCATTGGGGAAGTGTTATTTTGTGAAATGTACATGAAAGTAATTTTCAATAATACCTCTGATAATTCAATCTCCCTGTCAAAATTCAATCAGCTCCATTTATGGAAATAAAATTCAGTTGGTTGTTCTGATAAATTTTATCACTCTTCAAAAACATTGAAATAACAAAGAAACAACGGATTATCTGCATGATACTTTCGTTATTTTGGGATTACACTATCTTAGAATAGCACAAATTTTAGTGCTGAAAAATTGGACAAGTCCCGTGCGGGATTTGAACCAGCAACCCCAGAATCGGACACTTAATCGCCAGCACTGTATGTCGGCGATCTAAACCACTCGGCCAACGGGCCTCCCACAAATAGGAGGTAGCAGACCGGTAGCCTTGAAAGTGAACATACAGTACCCCTCTATTTTTGAGATCTGGCGTAAGCCAGAGGCTTTAGAATGCTGTAGGGAAATGGACAAAAGTGCAAACCGACTCACGGGATAGCCACGCTGCATGAAAGTAGTTCCACAGAGATGAGTTTTGGGTATCCTAAGGCTTAGTGGTTGAAAGGCTTTTGTATGTCTATATTTAGTCACTAATAGTCACTTGGCATATATTTGATCCCTTGTGTGCATGAAATATTACTCTGTTCATTGTTTTCCCACAAAATATGAGATTAATACGCTCTAAAGTATGGCAGACTGGTATCGTCACTTTACCAAAGCTTGGACTCTGCTGAGAAAATTATACAGTTTAGCTGGTTAGGTGTATATGTGAGAGATGCTCTACCATAGCAGCCAACCTGGCCACCATTGTCTCATTATCACCTTTGCAGGCCACTGTTTGCTTTTCTCACAAGAGCAAGCTGTAACATATCTTATAATCTTTTCCTATCTTGTACTCCACCAGTCAACCTGTGGGATATCCAGAAAGTGTAATACATGTCTTGTCTTATCCTGACTTGTGACATAACCATCATCAACCTTGATGTCCAGCCCTTCTCACTCATAACACTAACTCAATCTCTATTTACCCCTAGGTACATGTATGTTCTGTACAAACTGACCTTAATCCCCTGTGGGTATTTAGGCCTAGTCTTCATTTCACTGGCCCCTTTTTCCATCGAATTCTTAACAGGTCAGTTTGCAGTTTCAACGCAACACCAACAATACCATGTTAAAGAAGGTATATTGCTTTCTTTGAGCTGGTTAAATTAACATGGTGTTCATCTGGAATCCCGAACTGACGTATTGGAGGAATTATGTATCAAGATAAAGAGCAAAATTCAGCTATTTTGGTTGAGTCAAGGTTGGATGAGCACCTACTGTAGTGTCTAATTGGACGGAAATTAATTGGGTAACACATGGTTAGCGTAACGTGTGCAACTTCCCTCATTATAGGACTACCTTTCATTGTTCCCACAGATCAATTTCACATAAACTACGATCAAAGTAACTCCGAAAATGGAAGTCATTGTGATATAATATTCTATATTTCGGCTTCCATTTTCGGAGTTACTTTTATCCTAGGACTGCCTTTCTTTGGTATGTTCAACTTCTTTATGTCGGTACCTTTTAAGAAGGGCCGTTCGTGCCATAAATCCAAACGTTTAATAAATTTAAACGTTTAACTTGCACCAACCAATCAGATGTCATGAATTGACATTTGGAAGACCTTTCCTGTCCAAAAGCAAACGTTTGCTGTTGTAACGTTCAATACTTTAGAAGATTCCTGTCAAAAGGCAAACGTTTCCAGTAGTAATATTCGAGACTTTTAATAACCCATACAACTATTCACGCATATTGTATTCCTCATGTCCACCGTGCATAATGTCCTGCGCAAATTGTCCCGGTGCCAAAGATATTCTCCAAAACCTTATTTGTAAGAACGATTTTCATTGGTTAAAATACACTACATACCGGAAACGTTTGCCAGTGGAGATTTGCACGTGTTGGTGTAGATGTTGGAATACACGCGGCCCAAATAAAAAATCTGATTGGACGATCACAACCGGAAACGTTATCCTTTTAACCGGAAACCTTTAAAAGGCCGAATTTTTCTTTTGACAGGAAACGTCTGAAGTCGCGAATTTACAACTGGAAACGTTTGCTTTTTAACAGGAAAATGTCAGTTCATAACATCTGATTGGTTGGTTCAAGTTTGAATGTTTAAACTTTTTAAAGCTTTACAATTTTTAAACGTTTAAGAAGTTAAAATGTTTAAAGGATGCGTTTATGGCGCGAACGGCCCTTCATATACCTTGTCACAGGATGTAACTTGTGATTGCGTTTTAGCCACATACATTCGTGCCTGGTGCCACCTGTGCCTAACTTGAAATTAAATATATAATTGTGCGTTTATTTCATTACAAATTTATCCCCCAATAACCCAGCTACCAGATCTCATTAAAGCCCATAGGCTCTAGTTTATCATTTAGAAAGTGATCGTATACCGGTATTTTCGTTATTGGTGGGAGGCCCGTTGGCCGAGTGGTTTAAATCGCAGACAAACAGTGCTGGCGATTAGATGCCTGACTCTGAGGTCGCTGGTTCTAATCCTGTATGCGACTCGTCCAATTTTTCAGCACTAAAATTTGTTCTATTCTAAGATAGTGTAATCCCAAAATAACGAAAATTGTTATACGATCACTTTCTAAATGATAAAAAATATATCTGACCCCCCTTTCCCAGTTTCAAATGTGCTCCGCGGCTCCTGTGCCCATACTCGATATTGAACACTGGCCTGTCTAGAACCTCAAATAATATATCAGGTAGGCTGATATGTATCATATTTTCGTTCAACATCTGTTATGTCATCGTAAACAAGGGAACCCGGCAACTGCAATCAGCGTCTGATTAAAAGACTGCACTAATGCTGTTCAATGCTGAACATTGCCATGTTGAATTTTGCAGATAAATCAAACTCATTTGATCAGCGAGAATGACGGACGTGCATGGACACAGAGACCAACTGGTCGACGACAACAAAAATGTGCAGAAGAATGGCCACATAGTGTCAAAAAGCGAGGTAGAAATCACGTTGAATGGGGACGCTCATGGACACCAAAATGGCAGGTAATAAGACGGATTTGATTTTTGAAATGTGATTGTTTTATGTTCTTCAGCCGGCAGTTTACACCTATAACACTGTGTATGTGTCCTACCATTTTGCTATTTCCAACCTACAAAACTCCTCTACATAAACTAGATTTTACATGTAGAAAAATATCATTTGTTTGTGACTTTTCAACTTTTCAACAATAAATTACCAGTAATTATCAGTGCAGAAAGATTTGTGAGCTAATATTGATTGTTTATGGTAATTCCCCTAATAATTAAATCCCCCTATCAAAATTCAATCACCTCCAACTTGGAGAACAGAATTCAATCGGCTGTTCTAATATATTGTATCGCCCTCCTGAGAACAAAGAGATAATTGATTGTATGCAAAATTTAGGCCTGTAAGTGCCTCCTATATTTCCTATATTTTCCTATGTTTGAGTCATTCCTATATTTTACTCAAAACCTCCTATATTTCCTATATTTTGACCCTTTCTCATGAAAACTTTCACCAATGCTCTGAAATGAGTGAAAGAGGCATGTGGAAATACTTTTCAGAAAAAAACAATTTGCCTCCCTTAGCTCGATCGTCATATGAAAACTTTCAATTTCTCTCTGTTGAACCAAGCTCAGTCTGACGGGTCTCCTCAATCACCACCAGTATGGCAGCATTCAGTGTAAATAATTTGATTAAACACAGACAATTACCAAGTTTGGAACGTACAATGTAGTAGTGACCTGTCTTAAACTCCTCTATTCCTATACTCATATTTCCTATATTTTCCTATATTTTATTAAGAAAATTCCTATATTTTGGCATATTTCCTCCTATATTTTCTCTGAGCCAGGCCTGAAGATATTAATCCATTTTGTCAACCATGTTCTAATCATTTTGATCTCCCCATATTTCATGGAGGGAAATTTCACTTTATTAGAGGCATTACGGTAATTATACTAATCAGCAATTTTGAACTGCTTGAATCGTATGAATCTCAAGAATTTGTACTTGATTCTGTTCTCCAAAAATAAAATTGTTCTTGTATACAACATACTTCTAGTGTAGAAATATTGAATGCATGCATTTGAAAATCTCACAAATTTTAGCCTGGCGAACGGTGCAGTTGCTGTGGAAAATGATGTAGATCCGTGGGAAAGACGAGTGGACGACGTACCGGTGACGATTACAGATCACGATATAGGTTTGTACAATTCTGACTACTTGTAGTGACAATAGTACATGTCTGTGTATATTTTCATATCAGAACAGACCCAATTCCTGACATTTTATTTCCCTTACGATCACGTGATTATGTGTGCATCCATTCATCCACAGGTGTCAATTAGCCTGAAATCTAACATCGCTTTATGCACAGTACAGGTGCCACAAGGCCTGCAATCCTGTATGTAACCCGACACACCAAATTAAAGGCTTATAAGTTTGACTTGTCAAGTCCAGGAATCTTGTCCTGGCAATTAAATTAATGTCTAGGTACATGTATTGTTACATGAGGGAGGTGTCAAGGTAATTCAATTGTATTATGATCCCCACCTGCCATTTTATTGTCATGGGATAGACTGGAGATTAAACGTCAGGTTTTGGGTCTATTGTCACAGTATTAAAATAATATTGTGTTATTATATAGAAAATTGGAAGAAATTTTTGCAAGGAACAAATTATTCTTGTCTCATTGAAATGTGAACTTGAAATTTACTAATGCAGATAACAGATTAAAATCTAGTGCAGTGAGAAGTTTGCACCCCATAGAGTAACTGTACTTGCAGATATATTTTTCCAATATACTACACACGTGTCTGAACTTACATTATATATATGAAGTAGGCTATTGAACATATAAAATTACCAAATGTTTGGGTAAAGCTGTGATATCGCCTTGGTGATGGACCGAAACACTATGTTGTTCGGGCAGGTCATACATTGTGTCACTGTCTGCCTTACAAGCAGGAACGAAACACATGTACATTTTTACCTTGAGCTGAACAGCATGATCAAGGGGAGAGAACTCTTCTGACCTTAGTTCAGCCTAGTACATCTCGTCCAGTACACCGACTGCCTGTGTAATCACCCATGCCAGTCCAGTTTGATGTGTATATACAAAGACAATGCATTTATGAATCACTTTTCTTTTTAAATAACACAATTCACAATTCACCAACATATTATTGGTGAATTGTGTTATTTTATGTGCGTAAAAAATAGCTTATTATTACACATAATTCAATGGGAATACAAGGGCAAAGAACGGTCTTGATTACATTGTAACTCAGGAGCATTTTCTGAGAGCCTGTCCCAAGGTGACGTATATTCCATGCTACGAGGATCTCGCGGTGAAAAATATTCTTATCTTGTCAATCAGATCGGTGAATTTAAAACTATGTTTCAATATTTTTCCCTACAGATTACAATACATGCAACCTAGATTATGAGATTCACATTCAAAATATAACAAATCTATATTTAAAAACAATCTGATCCACTTCAAGTGTTGTGTAAGGTTGAGATGGCCTTGTGGAGAGACAGGGTAGTAGTTTATTTCATTTAAAGGTGAACTGCGAAGCTTTTAATTTTATCTAAAATGTTGCTTATATACATCTTGTCTTATGTGCCATAACATTTATACATTTTTGGGGCAAATATATTTTGCAAAATTGTACTAATAACAATATTTAAGTTATCCTGTTATAAATCCGTCTTGAAAACTTGCATCGCTTGTCTCTCTTGGTTTGTAGAACGTTAGGACGTTATAGCGGTCTCCTTCATTCAAGTTTTATTTAAATGTGATGTCATGCTACGTCAGATGAATGAGCGAGGACCACTATAACGTCATGATGTTCTAAAAACAACGGGAGACAAGCGATGACGTTTTTAAAAGTTCTGGCTCTCGTTTTCTGATGGTATAAGTTTTGACTTCTCATATACCCAAAATAAAACAATAACCCACAGAACTATTACCACAGATATTTGTAACAACTATAGAAGGTCTTGTTTTATGACATTTTAACAGAACATTGGAAAGCTTTGCAGTTCACCTTTAACAACCTGAGTTGCCTTAGTATATATCAATTACAGTTGGCGTGACAACACTGAAATGTGCTTTATCTTAGCGCTGGTATTTATAGGTACATGTATGTCAATAAAATATATTAAAAATTAAGTAGTAAATCATGTACTGTACTTTCAGTCAATCATCAGGTTTTCATTCAGTGTTTCGTCTAGCCAGAAATCCTCCATGAAATATTCATTAAATATTGCAAAAACCAAATCTTTAGTGCACACTTAGCGTGCAAATAATATCAGCAAAGCCCTTTTTCATGTCTGAAAAGTTTTGAAAACGTATTGCTCCTGACTAAATTAGCAGTAACTCAGAGTGTAAATTCATATGCTCAACGAATATGAAAATCGGAAAGGTTTAGGCAAAACTATTTCTCCAAAACTGGATATCTTTGAATATGTCCCTGATGAAAAGAGGCTAGAAAGACCGTCGACTTTGTTGTACTAGTGACGACTTTGTGTCATTTACATACATGTTCAATGTATATTCCTCATTCATTCTCACGACTTGGCGATTGGCAACAAAACAATTGTGGGATCACGTTAAAGATCTCGTTGATCTCAATAAAGATGTCCATAGGTTTCTCTGCAGAACTCTTCTGTCCTGCAGCTCTACAAATACTTTGCAGTGAGTCCATATTCTGAGTTGTGGACAGAAGTGCCCTTGTAGTCAAACTTGATTACCTATTCGAAGAAAATGTACATGTCTTGTTTGAAAAGCAATACAACACCGCTTGCCATATTTGGAGGTCAAGGCAAACCCTCACTGCACAATGTCGATGAGCTCCTGTGCCTGTGCTGTTTGAAGAATGTATCATATCCTGTACGTATATTTCAAGGGAAATGATGGAATATTTGTGTAGTATTTTACTCGGAATGTGAAGATGCTATTTGCCTGTACTGTATGCATGTTTTGTCTATTAACCCTTCCTTGACTTGTAAATGTGTGCACAACTAAATAACATAAGCTGATGAAGCATATTTCTCATATGTTGTCTATTTCCTATCCAAATAGACCATTGTGGCCCAATAATGCATCAGACCACAAGGAGTTCTCATTCTACCAGAAGCATAACCAATCTCTTTCTGCTTAAAATTACCCAATGCAAGGGAGAAAACCCTTGCAGCATAATCTGTGTGACAAGTAAGAGTGGCTGCCCTTGATCTGCTTGTGTTTTGTCTCTTCAATGAATACAGTAAACCCCCTAAGAATTCAAGCACAGACAGTGAAGTTTCCCACCATAATATGCAGGGAATGGCCAAATTTACTAGAACAATAACTGAACTAAATGGTACAAAATTTTGCAGATAATCCATTATTTCATTGTCATTTTAATGATTTTATTGAGTGATCAAATTTATCAGAACTTATCAGAATGTATTTAAGGAAATGTAGGCTTCACTTTGATTCCGTTTATTTTTTTTTTTTTTATTTTTTTTTTTTTTTTAAGGAAATTATGCGATGTTAGTATTGAGAACATAAAACTGCATGAATTTGCTTCTCAAACAGATTGCATTTAAAACTGTCAATTGTCAATAGAAATTGGAAGGAGGATCCTCTTGATATGACATGGACTTGTTATATCTCTGTATTGATAAATGGTCTATGTTGTCACCTCATGTGGCAATATTAAAATGAAAATTAAGGCGGTTGTGACATTATAAGAGCCGAATGTGAAAATTAAGCCATGCTACGGTATCTTCGACATTTACTAATAAGACCTTGACCCAAACATGTCCAACGCATTGTGAAATACATTAAGTGTAGTGAAAGCTTAGACGGGGAATAATAACTGTTTGCATTACATCATACATGTAGGTTAGTCAAAACCTTACAGTACATGATGAAAAGACATGTACAGGGCACAGTGAAGGTTCTACAGGTCAGTGAAAACCTATACAGTGCATGATGAAAATACATGTACAGGGCACAGTGAGGGTTCTACAGGTCGCTGGAAACCTAAACAGTGCATGATGAAACTAAATGTAGGGGCACATTGAAGATTCTACAGGTCAGTGAAAACCTGTACTGTGCATGAGGAAAATGAATGTGCAGGGCGCAGTGAAGGTTCTACAGGTAGCTGGAAACATAAACAGTGCATGGTCAAAATAAATGCATAGGGCACAGTGAAGGTTCTACAAGTCTGTGAAAAACTATACAGTGCAGGATGAAAGTAAATGTACAGGGCCAGGGTTCTGCCCACGCTGGGCGGCGCTAGGCAGGAGCACCCGGGACGAATTTGATGCACCCAGCTCTCGAAAATATCGGTAACTTTAATGGTATTTGCAAAAATATGTTGGCATTATACGTTTTCAGGTAGCTCCACCATGTTTTCCCTGGTGCATGCTTCCTGAACATCTGCTGTAAATTGTTCGAGTTGTCGCAAATTAAAATATTCGGGAACCTTTGTGATCATGCTGATCGCTGTTAGCCGGTGGTATTCAGGAAGGCTACCGAAATCCCAGAATTTCACGTCGGGCGAGCTGTATATATGCCATGATGCATGAAGGAAGCAAACCATTTGATCGGAGAATGGAGGTTGTTATGTCGTCTGCTACGAAGTTTTATCGCGCCACGAATATCACTTGGCTTATATTTCATAAATCATGCCTGATTTGATTCTTGTATTCTAACAAATCTCAGTGATCTGGACCTTTCTCACTTCAAATTTGTGTTTCTTTTGCAGTTTCCCGTCTTATTTACGACTAGAAACATTTACTTCTCAACTGCTCTGACAGAGCATCATTCCCTACACTAATTTTAAAAAAACCCAAGGCCGAGCGGGGCAGTACCCCCCACTCGTACTCTACCCGCCTCTGTCGCTTCACTCCCTCTGCTGCCCGGCACTAAATAATTTCTGGACAGAACCCTGCAGGGCACAGTGAAGGTTCCACAGGTCGCTGGAAATCTATACAATGCATGATGAAAATAAATGTACAGGGCACATTGACGGTTCTACAAGTCCATGAAAAACTATACTGTGCATGATAAAAATAAATGTACTGTCACAGTCACGGTTCTACACGTCGCTGGAAACTAAACAGTGCATGATGAAAATAAAGGTACAGGGCACAGTGAAGGTTCCACAAGTCACTGGAAACCTAAACAGTGCATGATGAAAATAAATACATGTACAGTCACAGTGAACACATATACAGGGAACCATATTATACAGTGTACAGTGAAATCATCTACATTACAGGGCACAGTGAAAACTTACATCTAGCCTAGGGCTTAGTAAAACATATTACTCTATAATGAATAATGATTGGTGTATTCTTCATGCCTGGCTGAGATGGGATGGCCTTTATTAAAACAGAGCAGGGCTACAAATTGTTCGATTTACTCCTTTTAATCTTTATGGTATGATAATTATTAAAGCTAGACACTTTTATGACCTTTATGTTTATGTATATGGTCGTTGAAAAAAATTTAACTGTTGGATCGTATATACATGTATGTAACAAAATTGGTAGAGGTGGTCCGAACCCTTGTCATGAACCTCCGTGTATGTAAATATATAGGTAACCTCGTTGGCTAAGTCTTTGACCTGTAAACCCATACCATAATTCATGAAATTAATTTTATACATTATCCGGTGAGGTTATACAGGGTTCTCCAGACGGAAAGAAATTTCAAACTGGTACAGTCCAGGTTTATTGGCAAACAGTGTCGGCCTGTATTGTCAATAAATACTCCTGTATGTAGGTTTGTGCCCTTGGAGTTCCAAATTTGTCAAACCAAGGATGAATTTTTTTTCTAGAGATTTGCACTTTGATTTATAAGACAAACTTGATACATGTGCATCCATTGGGGGACTTGCACAGTACCAACTATCAAATCATATTCTATGATTTTCATTTCCTTTTCAACAATTTTGGTCCGATCAACCAATCAACTGGCAGGACTGCAGGAGTTGGGACCATTTGGGTCCAGTCAACCAATCAACTGGCAGAACTACATCAGTCGGGGGATCATGCAACTTACAGAAGTTTTTAAAATTATAACCTTAACAATTGGTTATGAACTACTTAATAAATAGGGGCCCTCAGTGGCCGAGTGGTCTAAGGCGTTTCGCTGGTGACCACTAGCCTCACACCACTGAACCGACACGGGTTCGAGCCCAGCTGGTGCATGTGTGAAAGTTTGTCAGTTACTTGCCGACGGGCGGTGGTTCTCTCTGGGTACTCCACCTTCCTCCACCATCCAAACTGACAGTCGCCATAGGAGTGAAACAACCTTGAGTGTGACATTAAACCAAATTACCACCCCCCTCCCACTCCCTCCCCCCACCTCCTCCCCCCACCTACATATCAATACTCTGAGGAATAAAAAAAATATTTGTGGAAAGTAATGTCGAGAAAAGGCGACCAGAGGAACGAAAACATGATCTAATACAAACATTGCAAGGTTACCTTCATTAGATTGGGTTGGATCGTAAATGTTACATCAACATTCCATCTGCAGAGTACATGTACCTTAATTATAAGGTCATGCATGAATTTGCACAGTACCGTACACAAAAACGAGTGCAGCTCTTCAAAAACGATTGCAGCCTCAGGTAGCGAAAACCCCAGGTCTCTCGCCCCACCCTATACCGCGCCACACCTATAGGGATAGGGAGATCGCGTGCCCTTTCTATACTACTCATCGTGCACTACTCATCGCGCATGCTACTGTAGGGTGTAAGTCAGGCCCATGGAATCTCCTGTAGAGAAAACCCCAGGTTTCTCGCCCCACCCTATCCCGCGCCACACCTATGCGACCCGCTGTGCAGTGAGTAATGCGGAGGAGGAGTCGGACACGCCACGGATTATACTAGGAAGATTGAGAGAAAATATAAGGTGATACGTAATGCATGTCTCATTTTGATAAAATCACTTATTGAGGTTATAATTTGTAACTTCTGTAAGTTGGTCCCCTGACTGTACATGTAGCACTCTCGGTTTATCTTCTGTTCATATATTGTGCAAGCTCCCGATTGATTGTTTTGCACACATGTACCCTGTCACACACACAGATCAAGATCTATTCTCAATGAAGAAATTTATGGCATACACGTATACATACATGTATATGTATGTATGACATAATTATACAATACATGTCATTGTATCAGTTAGATTCAAATCACTTTTCAAACCATATTCCCCACAAAATTATTGGACTGTTCCAAAGACAGGTAGGCCTGCTGGTCATTTGGAGTAAACAGGTCTAGTCTATTTACCAGACAAGGTGTATGACGTTGTGTTGGAACAATTCTGTATAAAACCACATACAAGTTGCATGTATGCATGACTAAATGGAATGTTTACCACAAATGTCATATTTAATGTATGATCTACATTCTGTTGATCATTAATTAATTTTTCCCTTTTTTCGTAACATATGAACTTATTTGCTCTCTTCGATTTCTCTGAAAGAATTCCTTTGGGGTAGATTATAATTCTATTTTTTCCTCCGAAACCTGGATTTTCCATCCATTTATCACATTTCTATTCAATATAATACTGTTCATAACAAATCCTTATACATTATTTATGACCTGTATACCTGTATGCTGTGTTCTGGAATACAGATATCGATGTATTTTTCCCCTGACCCAATTTGTCCACATTTACTACAGTTGTCAGTTGTAAACCAGCTTTATTATTCAGGTTTCATGCTGTGAAAAGCCATCCACATTCCCCAGCTATGTTCAATGAATTGGGGAGTATAAAAGCAAACTAGACCCTTTCAGTCGTCAGTGTGATTGTGCCTGGGCAGGTATTTTCTCCCCTGTTGAGAGAGCTCGCCCATCGAGAAAGCTGTCAAGCGTTACGATGTGCCTACCTGTAGAAAATGTTTACACAATAGGGTTTGATTTTCACCTATACTAAACACTGAGGATATGTGAATGCAGCTGGCTGGTTCATAGATGTATAATGGGCTCGGCCTAGCTGTTGTTAAGACCACTTCCATTTCTACCCAAGGGCAAATTGTTCATGAATCTTGTCATTTTTGTGTCTCCGCTTGACCTCCACAACCTTGTCATTCAGTCTGTGCCCTCGCATTAGAGTAGACCACAGAAGAAGTGACAGTTGCATGGGAATGCTGCTTAGAGCGTGTCCACTCCTGGATTTGGCGTGTACCACTTGATTGAACCAGGAAATTTAGTTGTTTATTTTTTCACTGAACACATTCTTTCAAATTCTTCAACAAGGAAGGAGATAGTGGGATGTGATTTACCTGAAACTGTGAACTGAGTTTCCACGTTGGGAGACGAAAACATATTTCTGTGAATACCTGACATTTTATTCTTACTGAGGTTTCTACTGACGACGCTGATTTTTTCTCGCCATGTCTGTGGTACCGATACGTTACTCGAAGACCGAAGACTCTGCCTGGAACTCCAATGGAGTGCCCGCCGACAAATATCAACAAAACGGCAGTAAACCTGAACTACGTTCTTTCTCCCCTTCAGATACCGATAACTTAGCACCAGCATCCGACATATGGACGGTGAAAGGCTCAGAGGCTGTGCGCCTCCGAATGACCGACACTGGCCCAGGGGCGGAAAAACCGAGGTCCGTACCCAGCATTTTGATGGAAACTGTCAGGAAGGCGCCAAATCGAATAGCCCTAGGTGAGTGAATTCGAGACATTTTAGGAATTCTCTATGCAATACTAAAATTACTACACTAATTTCCATAGAAAGAAAAAAATGTGACTTTAAAAGTTCAATCTGCATTTAGTAACGTCAGACATGTCACATGTAGAAAAATATGTTTATCGGAAATATTTCAAATTCCACTTCTTATTCAATTTCAGCGCTTAGATATATTTATGGCTTGTTACTTACATGTTGACAAAGTATTCATAACCCAACAATATTCATATACAGTAGTTGACCCATTTTTTTAGGAATGCAGAAACTGTACACAAAATCGTAACACATGACTGCCCCTAAGCTTGACAATCATTCAACCCTGCTATAGAAAATATTTGCCAAGTCATTTTGATGGTACTTCTAGATTTGAATCAGCCTCCGGGTTATATCATATGATATACATGTACTCTCTAGCTTTTCCCATGATTCTAATATCCCTCGTTACTATGGAAACAAAATATATATAGAAAAAATGCAGGATTGTCGTTTCACCACTTTGCTTTGACAAAATATTTAGAAATGATTGACAAACTCTTTCCTCATTAATTGACTTGGATTATACCTGGGATAAAGGATTAGAGGGATAGGTAACTCCATTGTATTGAGCCGTAGATGTATTTCTTACTTATATGTTCGAATTGGTTCTTCCAAAGGATCAGAAACAGTCTCATTTCCTGTCAAAACAATTAAATTGTGTTGTTGCCAAAATGTTGAGAAAAATTTGATTGAATTTGACAATTTTTATGTCCTAGTCTATAAACTAGGACGTAGGTAATCTGCAATTTACATAGATTTCTTGGTTTTCGCTGTTCAACTGAAAACTTTAGAATGTGCATCTTAATGGTTTTTAACTTCCTGAGTATTTTAGGGATGATATAAGACCAAACTTTGTGATTATGACGCACATTGCCAGAGTTTCAGGGAATTGAAGCTGTCAGCGTTGAACAAAAAAGAGCACAACAAAAGAGCACACTAAATGTCATGGCCTGAAATGACTATACATTCTTCCTTTTTGTACGGATGTTTAAAATTCTCTCAGATGTTGCTCGTTTATATCCTCTTTTATTAGAGTACTACCCACACAGAATTTTGTTCAAATGTAAAGTCCTTGAGCAATTTAGAAAAAAAAAACACTTGACCATACAGTGACTTCATTGTAAATTTAGTCCTCATTTTTCAACATCCTGTAATGAGTAATTTCGAGAGAGAAAAACAAGGATTTTCCAATTCAAGTTTTCTTGGGTCATTCTTGTCGATTTGGCTTTTAGCATGGACCTGTGAAGTTTGTAACAACTCACTGAACCACACACAGGTGGGCCACAAGTGTGCAGCATGGTCATTCTTCAAGTGAACCAAGCTTGACCCGGACCTCCATTATGAAGGAAACTGAATGGGAAAAGCTTTTCTAAAGAAAAGCTGCACACAAGAAGAGAGAATTTTTATTTAAGCAGTCTGCACTTGTATGACTGGGCTCCTAAAGAATGTGGGATATTCTGCTCTATACACATAGGTCTTTAGACCCATATATTGACCCGGTGTCCGAAGTTTCCAATGGTGTCCATTTACTAATACATGTACATGGTTACCGTTTACATTTTTATGAGGAGGTGTTATGTTATTGTATGAGGAGGCGGCAGGCCATCCTTAAAAAAATTGTTTGTTGAGCATAACCTAACCATATCTCAGAAATTTTGGTAGTTTAATAGGTTGGAATTTTTTTAATTTTTTTCAGTCACTTAAATTTACAGGAAATGGCTATGATTTTAGCATGATATTTGAAAAAAAAAAATAAGAAAAATAAATGGCAGATAGGCCAGTAAACCGTTTTGGGTAGGTTGTATTTTGGTGGGCAGGTAGGGTTATGCTCAACCAACATATTTTAATGATGGCCCAAGTGTGGAATTTGAACTGTTTTGGTGCATAGATACAGAAATATGGATGCCGTACATTGACCCTTAGTTATGTTAGTATCAGTTGATCTTCCAGAGAATGATTCATATATTTGTTCACAAATTATTACACATTGCAGTGTGACTATGCGTCACAGGACCTCCGACAGGCACGGAGCTCTTGGCAATCCCCCCCGCCCCAAGTTGAAATCCTGCCTATATTAAGATGGGCACATGCAGCCCAAGTCAGAATCACCAGAGATTTTCATCAAAAATCACCAGAAATTTTCGATTAAAACAGTATTGAATATTTTGTTGAAGATTAAAAGTGATGGGATTGAATGAATAGTTTACCAGTTACTGTGCTGATGTGAATCTGTGACACACCAACACACTCCGTGGCAGTGATTCTGTGACACACCAACACACTCCGTGGCAGTGATTCTGTGACACACCAACACACTCCGTGGCAGTGATTCTGTGACACAACAACACACTCCGTGGCAGTGATTCTGTATCCCTTAATCAAGGAATCAAAATTTGAAATGACGAGAAAAATTTAGACATAATTACACATGTAATGTTTTTGTTTAAATTATATCCCAGTGTGATATATAGTCAATATTCAAGAAGTACAATCAAAGTTACTTTATCTTGTTAAATTCTACCTAAAGAAAATAAATTAAGACCCTTTAAACATGCCGTCAATGCCAGATGTTGAGTTTTATACAGCTGTAGATCAGGGCTCTGGGTGCATATATCATGTTTCCATACACTTGATGCACACAACAGCGGCAAAAACAAAGCCTCCTTGAACAACCTATCATTATACAGGAAATTCTTAACCCAGAAAATACCATTCTCTTTCAAAAGAAAACAATTTACGCCAGGAAGGCCTTTTTTACTAAGCTAATTTTGTTAGGTAGGGGCCTACTTAGATTCAATAATTGTCATGAAATTTCTTTGGTTATATCTTATGTTTGTTCCTCAAACCTGACATGCTTGAGCTATGTACATGTATAACACACTTTCATTTGAGAGTCCAGACATTCCACCATTCATGTGAACAAATTGTACTAAACATGGAATAATTAAATTCACACTACCCATTCCTACAGTATCAGTACTATGTTACTATCTGTAGCAGTTGAAACCCAGTAAAACTTAAACAATTAAAACCAATAAAGAAATTTGTCTGTTGAATAACAGAAAATATTGTATGGAGATTTGAATGAGTAAACTACTAAACAACTTACATGATACCAACAAAATGTCCCAACACAAGCTGATAAATTCCTTGGGTGGCTTGCAGGATGGCTTTGTTTCACCCTCAGTAAACTTTTATCATTGTTGCTCACAGGCTAATCTGAAGGATGATACCAGATCTTTCTTTGTTCTGCTGGGTTATTGCACCAGGCTGACTTAATTGGTTGATGTAGGATATTTCACCATCAGTGGCAATTTGACCTAAATTTGAAGCCTGCATGATTTGGTCTGTGATGAAATGTTTGGATGTGAAATAGGATACACGTTAAAGGCCACAGTTTACATATATCTATAACAACATACTGAATTGTGGCAAGTTGGTAATAGCAGTGTAGATAAATGCACTAACAAATGATGGAAAATTAGCATTTCCTATTTCATTATCCCATCACGTTTTGTACTGTGTTATATATACAGTGAAACATACAGCCAAGGGTTCCCAATGGGCATGACAGTGCACTCGCTGAGCTATCAATAAATAATAAAAAAATCAAATGTTCATCAGAATTCGGTCAGCTCAGAACTTGCTGGTAACAATGCCCTAATGCACGTTCATGCCAAAAATCAAGGTTCTAATGTCAATGGTTCTCCTTATTTTGCCGACGAAAGGACTCGGATGGATTGACTGACTCACTCATTACCGGACAATTTGCGATCTGTAGCCTACTTCGTAGGAATATACAATGTCCTTATTTTTCGTTGAAATTTGAAGGAATCCAAACAGATTCTCGTGATCTAACTCTACAAGAATCCAAAGTTACCATTTCTATACAGATTGCTTAAATTTTTCGGCAACCTGCTGGATTCCTGTCAATTATTTAAGGGAGTGCTGACTGATTACTGTGGAAGAGCAACCCCTCGTATTGGCATGCAATTCACTCCAGCCCTACTGCCGAACCTTCCTTGCTACCACCTCCCCCTCCCTCCCCCCCCCCCACTCACACACACATATTTTCCTTCATCTCAGTCTCATTTTCTTGGTCTTGTTTATATCGTTGCCTTCTTGTAAGGACATTGTCACTTGATTGTTTGTTTAGCATGACCAGCCATGCCAGCCCTCATCTGTATTTTGAGGGCAAAGAATTAAAATAGATGAGGGATTTACATTTTCTTGAGTAAAACTTACTCATTTTCTTCGTATTCGTATACAACTGGTTGGCAATTTAATAATTAATAATAAATAATTATAGCATCCAGCATGCATATTTAAAAACTCAAGGTCGTGCTAAACAACCAATCAAGTGACAATGGCCTAATACAATGGGAACATTACAATGATACCTGTGAATTGTGATACCTGGGTAAACTGAGCAAATTCCGCCATTATTCATGGTCCCAATAATTAAATTTAAAGAGGTAGTAGCGTCATTTAAAAAATATTCAGCAAATAACATATTTTGATAAAAAGTTTTTTAATAGTTGAGATCAACTATGGTGAACGTTTTTCTGTGACCTCATTTTTTTAATATCGCGGGCATTGAAATCACACTTCTGACATTCTCTAAAAAACGTGACGGAACCTGCCCTTAGCATGTTAGCTCCAGTGCCTGAGGTGACGTCACAAAACGCGCATTGGCATTCCGAGTATGTTGCTTTGCGATTACAACTTTTATTACACTATGACAGCTTCTAATGTGACGTCATGAACACCTGGTTGCGTTATCCGATGTCATCTCAGTCATTTCCCATTTCACTGTTGTTCACAGACCGAATTGAAGAATCTGACAATATTGGTCCCTATAAGAAATACAAGACTTCACGACTTGAAAGTCTTTTGGCAAATGTTGCAAGTGATCATACTGTTCAGTTTACCTGAACAATTAAAATCTCGCTACTACCTCTTTAAAGTATTTTGAACCTTGATAGACCAGGATCCTGTCAAAACCGACCCTATAATCTGGTCCCAAGCATGGTCAGTATACACATGTTTCACTGTATGAGGATATGACATCGAGAATCGATAATGTCTTAAAATGAGAAATTCATTAAAGGTGAAATGAAAAGGTTGTTAGATTCTCTTTTTTACAATTTATATAGGTAGAATAATGATAGATATACCAGTCTATCCACTTCACTTGGTGAAATTTGAATTATCTTGTCTGTTAGAATCTTTTTAAAAGTTGATACTCCTGGCACAGCTGAATTCAGATTTGCAAAACGTCATCGCTTATCTTCCCTTGATTATGACATCGCGTCAGACCAGCCGCCCAGAGACTGAACGTTACAAGTATTGACGCTCGGCCAGGTGGTCTGATGTGACGTCACAAAACAGCGTCAAACAAGGGCAGATAAGCGATGCGGATTTCATATCTCAAATTGGCCGGACTTGAGATACCAACTCTGAAGCATTTTTCAAAAGCTACCAGGAGACAAAATACTTCAAATAAAACCAAACAAAATACATAGGCTGATATTTCCATCATCAAGTAGCTCACGAAGAATATAAAAAGGAAAATTTGAATACCTTTGCATTTCACCTTTAAGACCAAGAAGAATAGTTGCCATTCTCTCCTGGTAAGAAGGTTGTTGACTGATGTTGTTGAATCGAGAATTTTCATGGTTTTCTTAAATTTTCATTATTTTAAGACAAATTTTATCGATTCTAGATTCCATTTCGTATAATAAAAAGAAAAAATTCCCGATGTATGAATCCTTTAGTAATGAAACAGCTCATCAGTTAAATTGTTTTTTTTTTCTATAATCCAGCGAGTAAGAGGAAAGGAACCTGGGAGAAATGGACATACGCACGGTATTATGAAGATGTCAGAAAGGCTGCCAAAAGTCTAATAAAGGTTTGTGTACAATTTTTACCTGCATGCATACGAGATTGCTAGGGAAAAAATATTATGTGATCGTTTTTACCTACAGGGATATATTATGTAATCATGAGGAATCAATGAATCCTGTTGCTGCTATTTTACCCGTTGCTGGTTGCGTTACATGTAGCTCAGCCCAGCACATATTTATTAGGTTTTTCCATTTCCAAAAAGTAGTTGATCAGCTACTGGTTCATATAATTTCACTTTGCCCTATCTTTTAACCCAGGAGAATATTTTGAACTGATCATAGCGGACAAATTTTCATGTAATATTTGCCAAATTATACATTATTCTAAGCATTAGATGACAGTTTCTTTGAATTCTGGGATAATATAATGCATATCAGCTACTGGTTCGTATAATTTCACTTTGTCCTATCTTTTAATCCAGTGAATTATGTTGGCTATCACCAGTTCAAAATATTCTCCTGGGTTAAAAGATACGGCAAAGTGAAATTATAGGAACCAGTAGCTGATCTGCACTATATTATCCCAGTATTCAAAGAAAGTGTCACTTATTGCTTAGAATAATGTATAATTTGGCAAATATTACATGAAAATATGTCTGCTATGATCAGTTCAAAGTATTTCTCCTGGGTTAGAAGATAGGGCAAAGTGAAATTATATGAACCAGTAGCTGATCAGTGGGTCACTGCACAAACAGGCTCGTCTTTGTTCTCTCAATAATGTGCAATAGTTGAATTGCAAATTACTTCTGCACATAGTTTTCTGATTTATATATTTATTAGCTCTAGATTTTCATACACATTGTATGTACAATTACGTCTGCATTTAGTCACTGAATCTGGGGTTGCGCTGTATTTCCTTTGTTTACTCCTGTCACAAAAATGGGGTATCACACTTGCCAATGAGAAAGCTGCTTCTTCCAACTAAATATAACTAAATTATCATGATCATATTAACGACCAAGATTTCCCTGTCATGGAAACAATGGTATACACGGCACCTTTCGGTGACCATATCTTCACTATAATGGTGTCGGAGTGAAGCCACTGACGACCCGCTCTGTTACCATTATAGTGAAGACGTAGTCATGAATATTGCCATGCCGATGTGAACAGAATATTTTCTCCATGGGAAACTTTTCTCCATTGTTGATATCCCATCTCTTTTCACCGATTTCTTATCTCTTTTCAGTTGGGTTTGGAGCCTTACCATGGAATGGGCATCGTCGGATTCAATTCTCCCGAATGGTTCATCTCTTATACAGCTGCTTGTTTTACAGGGTATGTCACGACCATAAATTTCTATGAAGCAGACTCTCATTTGCAAATTGTCCGGGAATGAGTGAGTCCATCCGAATCCTTTTGTCGGCAAAATAAGGAGAACCGTTGACATTAGAACCTTGATTTTTGGCATGAACGTACATTAGGGGACTGTTACCGGCAGGTTCTGAGCAGAGCTACTTTTGGTGAAATTTGACCTACTTAAGTGACCTATAACATTAAAGGTGAAATGCAAAGGTTTTCATATTTTCCTTTGTATATTCTTCATGGGTCATTTAATGATTGAAATGTCAGCCTAACTACTTCATTTTATTTTATTTGAAGTATTTTGTCTCCTGGTAGCTTTTGAAAAGGGCTTCAAAGTTGGTATCTCGAGCTCGGCCGATTTCAGAAATGAAATCCGCATCGCTTATCTTCCCTTGTTTGACGCTGATTTGTGACGTCACATCAGACCACCTGGCCGGTCGTCAATACTTGTAACGTTCAGTCTCCGGGCGGCTGGTCTGATGTGACGTCACAATCAAGGAAAGATAAGCGATGACTTTTTGTAAATCTGAATTCAGCTGGGCTAGGGGTACCAACTTTTAAAAAGATTCTAGCAGACAAGATACTTCGGATTAGTCCAAATGAAGTAGATATTCTGGTATCTCTATCATTATTCAACCTATATTAAATGTAGAATGGAAAATTTAAAAACCTTTGCATTTCACCTTTAAGCTTGGACCCCCAAGTCATCTAGGTGACCTATAACATTATGCTTGGATCCCCAAGTCCTCTTCCTCAACCTACTTCGTAGGTCCTGTAACGTTAGTCACACTACTCAAGTGTCCTTGTCCCTTGACTGCTTTTTGTTCTCCATATCTTGGCATGCAGTCTCCCTGTTTATTAAGGGAGACAACCTAGGGGTTACAATTCACATTGACGGCCATGTTAACGTAATTATATCTCGCCGATTCCCTAATGTAGTCCAGATTTCCATATTTTGTCAAGAAGTAGTTTAATTCAAGTGCTACATCCTGAAAAACATCTTGACCGGTGTTGCCCACCGAGATTTTGAGTTTTACGCGCTCATAAAACTGGTGTCATACTTTTGGGCTTTTCGCGAAAGCAGTGCACAGGCACCAAAATAGTCCCTCTGAGCAACACTTCATTAGGTCCGAACACATATCATACTCCAAACACCTACCACTGACCTTCGATTATTCGTTGCAACAGAGGCAGAAAAAATTAAAAAACAATTCTCACCTTTGGCAGATGTTGTCTAAAGGGGTCAACAGATCAGGACTATTTTAGTGGTCTCAGGCCCAGGGTATGATGGCTCCATCTGGGCCCTCGGTGGCCGAGTGGTCTAAGGTGCTTCGCTGGTGACGGCTAGCCTCATACCGCTGAACTGGCATGGGCTCGAGCCCGTGCAGCAGGTCCGTGTGTGGAAGTTTGTCAGTTACTTGCCGACGGGCGGTGGTTCTCTCCGGTATTCCGGCTTCCTTCACCAACCAAACTGACTGTCGCCATATGAGTGAAACAAACTTGAGTGTGACATTAAACCTAACCCCCCTCCCCCCCTCCCGCCCCTTGCCTTCTGCTGGATTTCTATATTTTAATCACTTTCTGCAATCTGTCGGTAAATGTAACTTGAACACGGATGCCTTTCATGATGTTAAAGTATGATGTTACTCTACATGCCGAATCTATTCTTATGGTATACATGAATGCGCTATATATGCCAAAGAGAGAAAATTTTGTGGTTATGCACATGCAAAAATGACGCAATGTCATGAGTACATTGGTATGGCGTTGTTGTTGTATAGCATCATGTATAATGTTAGTTTGTGTTCATGGCATAGTACCATGTATGAGATTCATCTTGGTGACTTTATTGGAGCATACACTTTCCACCCAGTCGCATCAGAGTGCATGAGTGTACATGTATGCATTCTGGGTAAATTAGGCAAGTAGATATTGGATCTCTTGAGGGTGTCACATGACTAAATTGTGTACACTGGATTTTCCCCACTTTAATACCACAGCGATCATATATAAACATTGTCAACACATATATTGACATTGTCAACACGCCCTCCAGCTTAGGGCAGCATGGTTTACCATAGCATGTTTGTCTGGCACAGGAGGTAGATTAAAGTACCAAACAAATTAGGCTCCTTGACAATCCATTGTGATCACCAGTGTCTGTAGAGCCTAATTTTCAAAATTCGAAAATTTTTGTAGTTTTGGTTAGGTTTTTGTTAGGGTTTTGTTAGGGTATGTTTGTTTGAGTCATCGTCTCCGTGTGACCAATAAGGTTAGATGCGATGTTAAACTTCAAACAACCAACCAACCGACATTGTCAACACAAGAATGAGTGAACAATCGAATAATTTATCAAAGAAATATTTCTATATTTAGTTTAAACATGATTCAGACATCAATGGACTGAAATCCTCCCAGACTCCGATATGAGCAGGACACTAACTTCAGTTCTCAGCATGTGTAAAATCCTTCAGAGCAGTCAACCGCTCACCTTATATTTGGTCGAGTCAAGCTCGCCAAAAAAAACAACAAACCAGGCAAGTGGTATTTGCAGCATACGATAGCGATTCAAAATTTTGGCAAATTGAAATGCGATCAGACTGCGGTACATGTTATAACCATGACTGCTCCAAGTAAATATTCCCACTGTTGAGAAATAAACTATTTCAGTGCAGAAAATATTTTAAAATATTTCATGAACGAAATTATGACACATTTTCTTTTCGATCATCATATTAGTTTCTAGGCACCCTGAATTAAGCTGGACAACAACTCGTCGGAGGTTCCTGAAATTATCGGGAGATGAGGATCGAAAACTGGCGAGATTTGCCAAAGAAGAGTGAAGCAGAAACAAACCTCCGCAAGCTAAATAGTTACTCAACAACAACCAACATGCACAAGCGTGTTTATGAAATTGATTCGATCATTCATATTACTTCAAAACAAATATTGTCGCTGGATTGGTAGAACTTGATTTGCTACTCACCTAAAACTCGGTTTAGGCAAGAAATACGCTCAAGGCAAGGCCTGTCACTTTATAAAGTGAATTTGTTTTCCCGACAATCGTACCACTCAGTAGTGCGTCAGTAAATTAGATGTGTATTGAAGGGGCATGTGTATTTTTTCCAGTGCGTGGGCAGTCGGAATCTACACCACCAACTCTCCTGAGGCGTGTCAGTTCGTCGCAGAGAACTCCAAGGCTAATGTCATCGTTGTAGAAAACAACGTACAGCTGCAGAAGATCTTGAAGGTCAAGGACAACTTGCCACATCTCAAGGCCATCGTCCATTACAGTGACGAGGATATAGAGCCTCAGCCGTTCTTGTACTCGGTAAGTTTTTGAACGTCCTATCTTGAATTACAAAATACTGGCTCCCGTTCTTCTGCATTCAGTGCCTTTGTGTTTCATGTGGAAAGCAACATACATGTACACCATATTTTGGGGAGCTCATCAGTTGAATGTTTCAATGTGGGTGGGGTAGGGGGCTAATTGGTAAATTCCAAACTCTTTGGAGCAGCTTTGAGACTCGAAATTGATAATTCCCATGCCAGCAGTCCTTGCCTCGAATGTCCCCAAGAACACCACCACATTAATTTGGAATTATGACACTTGGTCTCGCATGGTGCACTTCCCCAACAGACAGTACCCTGGCAGGGACTAATCCAGGCATTTTTTGGGGACACCGGTCGACTACCGCGAAACCGGAAACCGCAAAACCGGAAATACAGACGCTGCACAAAACCGATGCGCAGTGGGCTTAAACAGGTTAAAATGGCGGCCCGCATGGATTTAGTCAAGAAGCATGATGCGAGTTGGAAGATTTAGTGTTTCCACCGGCTGTACACATAAAATAATCAGTTACTTCTTCGATAAATAATGAAAATAAGACCATAAGAGTGATTTTAGGTGGTTTTGGTTTAGATTTTAGCCGACATTCAATTTTGTTTGACAGTATTTGGGCGCGTGAGTTTGGGCGCACTACCGGTATACCGGTATCAAAACACGTCTGGATTACTCCCTGCCTGGTGTCTCGTGTCGCGCTGCCACTATTACTTCTAACATGTGACCCGACTGAATTCAAAGTAAAGTGATGCAAAATAATGTTCAACGCATACTGATTTGCCCCTCCACAGTTTAATCTGGCCCCCAATTCAGAGCTTTCTTTAAATTACTGTCATATATCTACATCTCCTGATTGTGATCTGATCTCATTTTAATGATGAAATATATGCATTCTTGTCAAAATAGCAATCTGGAAGAATTTAATAAGATATATTGTCAATATGATTTATTGAAGAAGAGAGATCACTCGCCTAGCCCTATTTCAGGAGAGCTGTGTGCCGCTCGCCCATCATTTCACTTTGAATGGTGAAGTCTCAATTCTTTCGGAAAATTAAGGGCTTGAATTTAAGAGAGTAGAACCACTAGCCAGCAGGACTAGAGCAACTTGTATTCAACTAGCCCCGCCCAAGTTTAACTAGCCCTTCGTGTTTCTATCTGAACTGCCTGCCCCACCACATACATGACAAAACAAAATAAATGAAAAAGAAAACTACTAAATTTGGCATACTGCATGTAGACCCAGACTTGTTTGACATGTCATAGCCAAACATGTCAATTTCCTTATCAGTTTTCTCGCAAGTGACCCGAACCTAGACACAAATGATAACGGTTTATTTTGGTGGATGCACACTTATAATTTTTCCTTGGTCTGCTGGAAGCTTGCAGATTTTACTAGCTAGTATAATTATATTCCTACATTGTGAAACACCCTGCCAGAAAATACTGACTCGGGTGAGAATCGAACTCGCGACTTAGGGGATACCGTCCCACTGCTCTACCAACTGAGCTACCGAGTCCAGTTGGGAACAGCTCGCTAATTTCAATCCATTTCACAAGTACTAGCTAGTAGGACTAGTGAATTGTTCACTGGTCCTTTGGCAATTTTACTAGCCACGGGCTACTGACCTATGCTAATTTCGAGCCCTGATATCACCTCAACAGCACTGTATACTGAGGATTCTCTTGACACGGCCACATGTCGATACAATGACCATGTACATCGAAAGTAAATGTTGATGGATAGTTAGGTAGCTATTGATCGGGCCACCACTGCCTTAATGCACTCTTCACCTCGTTGCCAAGACGACCACTGTGTTTACCAGCAATATGGAGCCTGTTTGCCAGATGATGAATTATCCATCTTGGAGAGGAAGTGACCATGTATCAATAGAAATAAGTAGATTGCTTTACAATGGAAAATTGGCACGTACACAAAGACTAAAATCTGTTGCGCCATAAAACTTCAACTTCTCGTGATTTTCTCGTAAATCTGCCCTGCTTAACGCACTGCTTGACACAAGCACAAATACATCGCATGGACATGTAATACTGCTTTAGTTCTTATACTGTTGACATGCATGCTTGATGATGTTAGGGAATTGATTTTTTGGGGTCGCCAATAGCTTTAAGCCCGGCGCACACGAGAGCTATCAGCTGAGCTGACCGCCTCA
>JAVTVY010013699.1:0-55429 GCA_036873755.1 Hanleya hanleyi | reverse complement strand
ATTGTTCATTTTTTATTCTTTTTTCCTGAATCGGTTCATCCTCAGTGTACAATAATTATATCACAGAAGGTGGAGATTTCAACTTAAAATCTGGAGCCTCTGCCTTGAACAATATTAAACAATTACAGCTGAATGTCTGTAAAATATTTTAGAGAGCTAAAATCAAATAATGTGATCATTTAAGTGGAGTCTGTTCGTCGATATTTGTTAATTGAATAGGAGTACCAATAACCACTTTTAGCGACAAAAGGTCAATGGGAATAGGAAAGCTTGCTCAATTCTATTCATGCAGTCATACACTGTATTGAATACACTGACAGAAAAAAGTAACAACTTCTTGTCTCTCGTTACGGGGAAACGTTGTTCACATCTGGCACACACCAATATTTGCACCCACTTTTGCCCTTTTTGGAAAGGGTATTATCTCCCCTTGAATCACAGCATTGTTTTTTTTCCATTTTGCTATTGACATGATTGGAGGTACCGTTAAGCAGTCAACATCTGCCACGGGTTCACTTCAATGATCTAATGAGATTGATAAAATATTACAAAATGGTTGATTGAACAACTTTTATTGATGGAAATATGTTTCAACTGATAGCCCATTTTATAATATACATTATATATTAAATATTCTGGAATAACTAATTGTGAGGGACTTACTTAATCATGATATGTTTCCAGCACCAATGTGTCTATTGTGGAACAATGGAGATAAAACCCTTTCTGAATACGGCTATACACAAATATAGAAAAATATAAATGAGGCTACGTCGTACTCCACATAAACTATACACATAGTTGCAGTTTCTGGCCCTACACAAGGTTTATGCTTAACGGCGTAGCCCTGCCTTATTATATACATACATTTAATGTATATCATGGCCCACAGTATGATATACTTGAGGTCTACAATGTATGTGTGATGACCATGATGCCTATCAATATACATACATTTACAGTATTTGGCCCACAGTATGGCATACTTCATGTCTATGGAGAGTGACAATGCCTAACTATATTCATACATTTACAGTATTTGGCCCACAGTATGGTATACTTCATGTCTATGGAGAGTGACAATGCCAGTATCTGGCCCACAGTATGGCATACTTCATGTCTATGGAGAGTGACAATGCCTAACTATATTCATACATTCACAGTATCGGACCCACAGTATGGCATACTTCATGTCAATGAGTGACAATGCCTAACTATATTCATACATTTACAGTATTTGGCCCACAGTATGGCATCCTTCATGTCTATGGAGAGTGACAATGCCTAACTATATTCATACATTTACAGTATTTGGGCCACATTATGGCATCCTTCATGTCTATGGAGAGTGACAATGCCTAACTATATTCATACATTTACAGTATCTGACCCACAGTTTGGCATACTTCATGTCTATGGAGAGTGACCATGCCCAACTATATTCATACATTTACAGTATCTGGTCCACAGTATGGCATATTTCATGTCTATGGAGAGCGACAATGCCCAACTATATTCATACATTTACAGTATCTGGCCCACAGTATGGCATATTTCATGTCTTTGGAGAGTGACCATGAGTAACTGTATTCATAAACCTTTACAGTATCTGGCCCACAGTATGGCATACTCATCATGTGTGTTGTTTGTCTGAAGAAGACAAACCTGCGGCATGTACTGACAGGTGATACCTTTCCCGTTGATGTTAAAAACATTATCCAAACTGAGATTCTATGTGGTAGAGCAACATCGTCGAAATTTATCTGCCATGGATGTTTCAACAAAATATTGAGACTAACGAAGCTGGATTTTCAGAGAGAAATCAAGGTTCAGGTCCTTCAGAATGAAGGATGTCAACGGATGACAGTTCTTCAGAGTGAAATTAGTCTGCCTCAAATAACTCCTAGTCCGACGAAAATTACACATACACCACAGATGCTGCTGGAAAGATGTGTATTCTCTTCAGCTTCTAAGATACTTGCAGCGGAAATGCTCCCAAGCATAGCTAAGATGGGCATACTTCATGTCTAAGGGGAATGACCATGCCCAACTATATCCATACATTTACAGTATCTGACCCACATTAGGCCATACTTCAGATGTATGCTCAGTGACGCTGCCTAACTATATACAGACATTTACTTTATCGGGCTCGCACTGTAGGACATACTACAGGGCTATGTGGAGTGACCAAGCCTAACTATATACATACATTCACGATATATCTAACCCACAATAGGGCATACTTCAGGTCTAGGCTACGTGACGCTGCCTAACTATATAGACATTTACAGTATTTAGCCCACAGTGTGGCATAGTACAGGTCTATACGGAATGACTGAAATGAATCTGACCTACAGTCACTGATCTATGACCTCAGACAACTACATACATTTGATTATGCTGAACCTGGTGAACAGTAGAAGATCAAACATTCCACCGTGATCTAACAAACTATAATGTAGGTATTACAAGCAGTGTTAATTTATGACCTCTAGATCAGACATAATTAAGCTGCATAGTGAAACCATAGTGATTTATATAATTGATGCAGATTCTTAAAGATGATACATTTCCAAAGCTGCTCTTTTTTTCTGCTTGTTGATCCATGTATGCATATCTGCAACATTAACTCTATCATATGGATCTTTGAAATCCTCAAATGAATCTGCTGACTGCCCAGATTCACTGAAGAATTTGGACAGCTGGAGTTGACTGACCATTGCTTTGATGTCACCAGATCGGTCAACAACAGTTCTTTTGCGCCCTTGTACATGAGAGTGGAACTGATGTATGAGGTTACTTTTCACCTCATCAGCAATCTGTGTAGACATGGAGGCATCTCTAGCAGAATTGAATGTGACATTTGCGCCCTGTGCACGTAGCTTCTCCTTCACACGGTGGACTGTGATCTCAACCAAATTGTCATATGGGATGTTATGTCCAATGCCACCACTTAGATTTACAGTCGTGTTCCATTTGTACTCGAATGCCAAACGAGATGGCAAGATGGCTTTTTCGTAAGCCATCAACCGCCAGAGCCACAATCTATACTTTGTGTGACCCTGTGCAGCATCTAGCAACATTTCTAGTTTCGCATTCCGGAAAATCCTGTCGCCATCTCCCATCTTATAGGCATCATTTGTGTCTACAAGGAGTAAAGCACACTTCATGAATGCCTTCTTTGTGATGATCTCTGACCCAGACCCAAATAATCTTGAATTTTGTGCCTTGGAATGTTGTACCTCTGCATTAGTGAATGGATACTTATGGATTTTCTCCAAATGTAGCGTGCAAGATCTATGGCGCTACGTTTCGTAACTTGTGTCTAATTCCGCTTAACCCGGGGCTAGGGGCCGTATGAACCCATGTACTTCAAGATCCTCATGGTACTCATATGAACAGTCACAATCAAAGCGTGACTGAGATACATCATTCTTTAGATGACGACTTTACAACAAATATTATGGATTAAGAATACTGATCAGCGATACGAATTTGATATTTTTGGAACATCATGATGTCTTGCCGGCATCATTGAAAACTGTTGACCGCTTCTCTCTTGCAGGAAACAAGCCTATGTTTATATATACTATGATTGTCTTTTTGAATTTGGTGCTAATACTGTTATGTGGAAAATGGAATAGGTCTTTGGATTATGGACGCGGATATTCTCTAATGGACGACGGCTGGATTATGAATGACGGACTAGACGCTTGTAACCCAGTCGTTTTGTACCTCTTTCCACATTCACACAAATACTGGGCACCATCATAGTGTGACTGCAGGTACTCCTCATCTTCGTCCAGGGCCTTGGATATGCTGATCACTGAATCGGTTCCACTGGTTCCTAAACAGAAAACCGGTTTTGAAGAATATTATATCCTGGTATGTCTAGGTGACGCACAATGCAATTTAATCATTCCCCAGATAAGATTTTTGCGCTCCTCTACCTGTTCTATAATTTTAAATCTTAATGTAGAAATAATTCTATGATCTCAATGTATCCTATCTTAAAAGTGATATTCACTTACATATAGGTGAGATACTGTTCAGTCATTTCATTCATATCTGTGATTTTGTCATTTTTCTTGTAACACACATCCCTAATAACATGTTGTTATGACTGAGTAAGGCACCGTTTCCAATTATCGTTCGCGAATGAATCGTTTATTTCGTCAAATTTTCTCGAAGTCGCGATTTTCCAAGGCGCGAGGGAATGGTTTTTTTTCTTCAAAATAAACGATTCATTCGCGATCGCTGTTCGAATGGGTTTTTTTCTGTTGGCAATCGTTTTTCAATCGAGAAAATTCTCGCGAAGAAAAAGCGATATCGCGATTCAATCGCTTTTTAATCGAGAAAATATAAACGATTGAAAAAAACCGATTGAAGATTATAGCCGAAAGTAGTACGCCATTGGTTCAGCCTGACTGACCCGCATACACGTTCGAGTTTCTAACACTTCAGTCAGACTATATAAAGTTCGATCATTTTTCTTCTTCCTTTTCCATTCTTTGCCTAGTGTAAAACTATAGCGTGTTTCTGTACAGTTGGCGGTTATATAGATACGATGGGGATATTGAAAGAAATTGAAAAAAATATCTATATATATACATAGGAATAATGGTTATGCATATAATTATAACTTCATATTTGCATATATTTTGTTTGTACGAGACACAGGCCCGGATATGGTCAGATTGGGTCATTTGCACTTGCAATTTCGTCTATTATTTGGGTATTTCTGTGTTGTAAAGCTGGTATTATTCCAGATTTCTTGTGTAGTATTTTTCGTGAACGTTTTTGGCATCTGTGCGGGCTGAAATTTTGAGTTGATTCATCAGATTTTCGCTGTACGCGTGGTTTTTTGTCCTACGATCACCATTTTCCTTGTGTAGATAGATGGCGCTGTATTGAATATAACATTGTCATACGGGGCTTTTGAGTCTTCGCAAGTACTTAATTATTAATATATAGCGCGGGCTATTTGTAAAAATTTTCACAACTGGTTAATCCAGTAAGAGATGAAATTATATAATATTCAGTTGGTTTTTGGCTTGAGCTTCCCTTTGGAATCATTCATAGTTCATTTATCAAAATATAA
This sequence comes from Hanleya hanleyi, assembly GCA_036873755.1. Lineage (NCBI taxonomy): Eukaryota > Metazoa > Mollusca > Polyplacophora > Lepidopleurida > Hanleyidae > Hanleya > Hanleya hanleyi. The sequence continues at coordinate 50,325 of JAVTVY010013699.1, read as the reverse complement.
AATTAAAATAAAAAGTATTGTACATATGCGAATCCAACCGTTATATGCGATTCAATCAAAAAGATATGTATTTGATATAAATATGAAATCACTGCCGCGAATATTCTTTTAATAAATAAAATTAACTTGATGGTGATTTTTTTAACTTATTCATATCTCAATAGTTTAAAAACTGTACCAAAACATGAATGGATACCCTTTCCTAATGTATGTTTTACTATAACAAAATGTACATATTTAATTACACTATTTTTCACCTTAATTAACCTAGAAATTCTCGGCTGGAGGGCTAAGCTGTTCTGGGTTATCGCCATGCGTCCATTCACACCTCTATCAAGCCTGTGCCGTAATCATTCTGATAATGCAATCAACGAACTCAAATCCACTTATGACCTGTACCCGGTATTTACAAAACAAGATATTGTGACTATCATCCTGTATCATTAATACATTGTCGACTCACACGATTATTGAATAAACATGTAATTTGTCATTTACGCTTCGCCAGAGTAAATCTGAGCGCGAACGTCACAGGAAGCATGGTACAGGAATATGAAAAGATATTTCCAGCATACGCCCTACTTCGGCTTGTAGGAGACTATAGATCGTGAATCATATATATCATTCGGTTATCTTACGCATTTATACAGTATAGTATAGTAATATAGGTTTTTCCATCGACAAATCCGCAATCAACATTACATGTAGTTCCCAGTTCGCGGATAGAGCGGCGTACGACGGCAACACGGCCTATGTGTCAAATATCACTCCGCCTCACGATTCTCTCGCGCCTTGAAAAAAACGATTCTCTCGCGATTGAAGATTCGCGATCAAGAACGGATCGCGCATGGGTAAACGATTCAAAAACGATATCGCGAGAGAATGGTTTTTTCCAGAAAAGGTTCAATCGTTTTTTCTCATTTTTTCTCTCGATATCCTCGCGACTGATTCGCGATTGATCGTTTTTCAATCGAGAAAATTGAAGAAAAATCGCGACTGAAGAAAAAACGATTAATGGAAACGATCCCTTAAACTCCAGTAAGGAAGTGAACAGATGCAGGGGGTATGCTGAACATCTTTGTCATACACGAGGCCATACGATTTCATCAGTAATATCTATCCTTTGCTGTAGCCCAAGCAAAGCAATTCCATTATTTTATATTTCCTGAAATTTGTCCTGATATACCGAACGGTATGGGCCTATCCTCTATTTCCACAAAGGTCAGAGAATTATTCCACTCTAGATTCTCTTTCCCCGAAATTAATTCCAACTTGTCGACTTCATTTTAGTCCTAATATAAAGACAATTAGTGGGCGATTTGCATTCAAAAAGCAAGCGTCAGATCCGACATTCAATATTCAGCCGTCGTCCATAAAATATTTCAGCGTCAATAATACGAGATATGAACTTTGATTGATCTCATCCCCGACTCTTTGCTCCTTGCAACACAAGTGACAGTGACACTTTGCTTCACTGCAGGATAGACGATCAACATTATCGATCTTCATGCATCAAGATGCTCACTGGAAGCGAGTCACGTGATGTTTCATAATTTCATCCGCTGGTTCTTTTGGTGGAGAAATGGATTCTTTCGATCCTGTACCTCACGATTCACTCAGTACATTGAACATTCCCATTGAAAAAAGATCGCGTATCAATTACCAAGCCTCAGATTCGACATTCAATATTCAACCGTCGCCCATAAAGAATTTTCGCATCAATATTATAAATCGAAATAACTATTTTTTATGACAGCTAGTACCAATTTGTGTATGAAAAAAAACAAAAAACAACACAAGATGGTTTCCTACATTTGGAACAATTATTGTTGTTCGACAATGAGATACAATGTAGGACCGACACTTGATGGCACGTATTCTGTTGGCCAAGCACAGACCTCATCCTGAGATTTGTTTCGCAGTTTTCGTGCGAAGGAAATCGATCACAAACCATTCGTACGAACATTCGTACCTAATCAGACTGTTTCACAAAATTTCTATGCATTCGAATCTTCTTACGTTTTGGCCCTCTCTCAAACTTTGGCGAATTCTGGCTTTCCCAGTTGAAGTACAAAAGCCTTCCAGACAGCATGCACACATCGAGCGGACATCGTTATCAGGTTGAATCATGTCGGCGTACGTTGGCGTCGGCAACGCATATTTCGGTCCTAGTTTCAATATATCGGCATTACGTCAGCCCGACGTCAGGTCTCCAACGGAACATGTGTGTGTTAATTTTAAGATATCGGTTGTGCGTCGCCCAGACATCATGCACAGACGTAATTTAGAACGTCGAGCCTACGTCAGCCGTCTTAAGGGGATTAAATGACTTTATTACATAACTGCTATGGTATAACATTTGATCGATAAGTAATCTACCAAAAGTGTATGTTGAAAACCGGACCCACGTTGACCCATGCGATCAGTATGAACTTCCACCATACAAACATGTTCAGGTAATATGTTTTTCATAACTTTATTCCGCACCAATAAGTCAGACAATACATATTGATTTATCGACCACTGTTCGTCATCTAATTTTTCCTAACAAACAACATTTTGGGGGATATAGCACCATCGTGTTATTTCTAGTTCCAGTACCAGAAATTATCCATCAGTTTTGGTGCCATAAAACTATCTGTTGACTATGCATTATTATTCTTGAAGAATCCAATATAATGATAACGACGGTGTGCAATCACAACTCACGTTTCACAGTATGGTTAATTGATGTGTTTAGGGTGGGGCTGGAGGGGTTTACCCTACCAGGACTGGGGGAGGGGGGTTTTATGACCCCCTACCAAACTTACTACCCTATCTCCGAAAGGACAAAAACTTGAAAACTCACACACTGTGACTTTATAATTTATCATATTGGGCTAATTTTAAGCCTATTTGCATAACCCCGTGAGCAGAGGATCATGGGTAAATTCAAAATGACGACAATGTGGAGTACCAGAAAATGATGTTTTCGTCATTTTTCTTCAAATTTCCCGCTTTTCTGCGAGGAAAAGTGGGGAAAAGCTATTTTATTTTACAAGCAGTTTAGTATTTACTAATTATCATGCAGTTTTTATGAAGAAAACACAAATGAACAAAATTGATAAATCTGATCGAAATATCGTCAAAAAATGCCTTTTTAAATTGACGTCAGTGTGGCGTCATCCTGTCTAACAATTTGTTGTTTTCCTTACATTTTCTTGTAGAGCTTGACCAAAGGGAATAGTATGGAAAGTTTCAGATCCCTAGCTCAATGTGTAAGAAAAATATTTAGGGGGAGGGACGAGATTATTAGGAGGCAGAAATAACTCCCCCACCCAGTCCTGGACAGGTCTCTAATTAATTATTGCCGAATTTATGAGGTGTCGCCATGATTTTCATTGTACATGTACCATCAATTAGCGCTCCTGTATAATGAAATCGGAATTCGAGGCTTTTCGTACTTTGTGCAAATAAAGACTTGCTAAAAATAATTTGAAGACGTGCACCTCATCTAATATGATGAACTATGATGATTTTTTTCGCAAAATTTGTGAACAAATTACCAGTAAATAAATACCAGTAATAACACCCTATGCATTATGTTGTGAAAAGGCGGTTTATGGTGTGTACAATTAAAAGCGCGATCAAAGGGAGACTATGAGACGTCATATGACGTACGCGCTGTAAATACATGCGTGACGTTGTCACATCAGCAAGGGTTAAGAACGTCCTCGTCGCCGATTTACAGTTGTTTCAGGTCCAGACCTGTGGCTCTGTCAGTATGTCGGCACCTCTTCTCACTTCCCTTATATGTGTTGTAATTTTTACCTGTGTATGATGAGATTCTGCTGGTGGACGTTTCGTCCCCGAGATCCGCCCCCTGTACAGACCTTTTGGTCTTTGATATATGTTTGCATTGTGAGAAGTTGATGCTGGGTCGACATCGGGCCTCACAGACCAGTCTTTTTTGTTAAATGCCGTCATGTCCATCTGACGACGATACAGCTCACCAATCCCCAGTGTACGAGTTGTCAAAGCGATACAGCTCACCAATTACCAATATACGAGTTGTCAGAGCACTTCGATCATAGCTCTCTAGATTTGTATCTAATACCGCTTATGCTGGTGCTAGGGGCCGTGTGGTTATGTCATCCAAGTTGCCACATGAGCAGGTACAATAAAAGCGTACCTGAGATACAACACATATAACGAATCATTAGATTCTTAGTATGTGATTTAAAATAGGTTAACCAGAAGACTATACTGTGAAGTCATGTGGCTCTGTCAGTATGTCGGCACCTCTTCCCACTTCCCTTATATATGTTGTAATTTTTACCTGTATATGGGGAGATTCTGCTGGTGGACGTTTCGTCCCCTAGGCCCGCCCCCTGTACAGACCTTTTGGTCTTTGATATATGTTAGCATTGTGGGAAGTTGATGCTGGGCCGACATCGGTCCTTACAGACCAGTCTTTTGTGTTAAATGCCGTCATTTCCATCTGACGACGATACAGCTCACCAATCCCCAGTGTACGAGTTGTCACAGCGACACAGCTCACCAATATACGAGTTGTCAGAGCACTTCGATCATAGCTCTCTAGTTTTGTATCTAATACCGCTTATACCGATCCTAGAAGCCGTGTGGTCATGTCATCCAAGTTATGTTTATGTTTGATTGATTATTTGTGAATAAACGTATTTGTATCTGGATACATTTATATCGTAACAAACCCCTGTCACTCTTAACTGTGATAACGAAACTAAGTAATTTGTAGCATGTGCGCTGGAATATCTTACATCTTGTCGTTGATGAATGGACAATTACCAACAACGTTTCGAGCTACATTTTGCAGGGAAGTAATGTCAATAGGGACTTTTTGTCCTAAAGGAAAGAGAGAATGTGACAAGACATTCGCCCATTCATAACAAATAAATAAAGTAGAAAGCATATTCCACTCGATCGTTTTGGGGGTATACATTTATTTACAGCTAAATTGCAAAACATGTAAAATAAGTAGAATGGTTCAAACATAGAGCTATGAGTGAAAGAACACCTATGCTTGATCTTGGGAGAAACTTTCGTTTCCCATGTTAATGATGATAGGATAGGTTGCCCGAGTCGCCGCGTTGCATCCGTTACAGCAAAAGGATAGTTGGCCCGTGTTGCCGCTCTGCACCAGTTGCAAGAGAGGATTGATAGCCGTTGTCGCCACTGCACCAGTTGCAGGAGAGGATAGGTGGCCCGCATCGCCACTCTGCACCAGTTATAAGAGAGGATAGGTGGCCCTTGTCGCCACTCCGCACTGGTTACCGTTATTCCTGGCCAGGAGTATGTAACCGTCAATTCCCCAGTCAAGACCATACCTGATGACCAGAATAATGAGAGTTACCAATAACAATAACGTATACAAGGGGTGCAAAGACAACTACATTCCATATGTATACTCTCCTTCTCTGAAGAAAAAGTGTCTCTTTCTGTGAGCATCAGTAAATTGAAGAAAAGCTCCGTTCAAAATCCCCAAATACTATACTGGGTGCCATATTTTAGATATATGAAAAAATCTCTAATAAACAAATATCGAAAACAACCGAAAACCGAATCTCAAATGACTGACGATAATGTTTCTGCCACTTTTGAAAGTTAGAGCTTATATTGGGCAATTTCTCCGTATGAAGACCAATTCTTGTTTTGCAGAATCGAGTGTATTAATTATTGTTTTCATAAACGTACTCTGAGAGATTTTTGGCGGATGAAAGTTTCGTCGAGACGGATCTGAAAACTTACGTATTTTTTAGTATCCAGTAATCTTTTCCCGAAGATTTGTCGTTCCCGTACCCCACGACGAGCATACCATGGTCGAAACGCACCGTGCTGCATTTCGGATCGTCATATATACCGGAAGTATAAGTTGTGAAGCTGATCTGAGATGCGTCGATATTGGTTGCGATCGGGCCAATTTCAGCGACGGCTTTTTGGAGAGCAGTTTCAACTGCGTACGGAATAACATTATATCCCCTGTCCGTGCCAACCACTTCGGAACGGTTAAATCGACATTGACCATCCTAAAATAAGAAAACACATGACTGTATACAAGAGATACCGTACAATCTAATTAAAATTAAATCCTTCCTGATCTCCCATTTGGATAGCAGATAGGATTTAATTTTAATTAGAATGGACACGGTACAGATGGAAAGAGGGTTATTATCTTGTATTTCTCAAAAATGAAATTCTCGACTTTCAGGAGCCCGCCATCATTCATAAATGTTTTCTTTATTCAATCGAAATATCTTATTCACAAAAATTCAAGCAGGCATCAAACAATACAAATAAAATACAAGCTAGCTAGTACCATGAAAGAGAGAAGCGGTCAGCAGTCTTCAATAATTATTCATTATTCTGAGTATATTCGGGATGTTTTTATCGACAGAGCCGTTTCACTGACCAGTGTTTTTTTTTTATCAATCTGAGTTTCCAGTCAGACAGACAGACAGATTTTGAATTTGTGGCCTCCCATCCTAAGTTGGATGATGTAGGCCATACCATTGAGGTTGCTTTAAAAAAAAACACAATTAAAACTTTACTTGAACATAAAAAATAAATACTTCACGTTTGATTTTAAAAGAAATACTGTGTTTTTAAGATACTCAATGGGACATATAAACATGTAAACTGAGGCTCCAGAGGCGTTATTGTGTAAGAAGGAAGGGTACTACTTTAAACTTTAAAAGATAATATAAAAACAACCAGCATGCATATATTATGAAACAACGACCCTATTTATCATACATATATAACTGAATTATAAAGGCCCAAACAGCACATAACAGAATCCATTTCAAAAAGGGAAAATCCAAAATTCCCTTTTTTGGCTTATTTTCAGCAAATTGAAGTCCATTTGTCTAGATATTGCTATTTGAATCCATCATTTTTTGAAAAGTGGGGTTGAATAACTTGGTTTCTCTGCAATTGAGAGAGTAACGTTACTCTCACAGAGAATAATCACAATAATGGCCTCCATGATGAGTAATGATACTCCCTGTTTTCAAACTTTGAACCACTGGTAAAACTGTTGCGAGTAACGTTACTCTCACAGAGAGAATAACAGTGATATTGGCTCTCCAAGATGAGTAGCGCTACTCTCATTTTTCTGATATATAGAATTTGTGCCACTTTTAAAAGTGTTGAGAGTAACGTTACTCTCAGGGCTTGATTTGGAAAGCCTACACGTCTTGCCTTCCTATTACCTTATCCTTTGTGAGATCTGATGCTTGTTAGAACAGCTGGGAGTAACGCTACTCTCTGAAAGAGTCCTTTCAGATAAATTGGAGCAATAGTCTATCTGAACATTCCAGTTTCAGCAAGTGCAATCTCACGGCCTCAATCACTACATAATTTTCCAATTCTGCCTTATCATATACATGCAGTATTCGTACCCAATAGTCAATATATCCTCCTCAATATTTTGATAATTTCGATGTTTCTGTAAAATTGCTATTATTCAGAGTCGTGTACAATCAACTCAGACAAGTGGTCTCTTTTAGAGTTTCAGGATCCTCTATATGAATACAGTTCATAATTATTATTCCTACGAATTAGGCTACCATTTGCAAATTGTCCGGTAATGAGTGAGTGAGTGAGTCAGTCAGCCAGTCAGTGCATCCGAGTCCTTTCGTCGGCAAAAAAAGGAGAACCGCTGACATTAGAGCCTTGACGTTTGGCATGAACGTGCATTAGGGCATTGTTGCCAGCAAGTTCTGAGTTGACAGAATTCTGATGAAATTCGCAGGAATATAGTAGACGGTCGAGAGATGACTTCGGGGCCCTCTGTCCAGAAATACAGACGGTCGAGAGATGACTTGGGGGCCCTCGATCTAGGAATAACCTGAAATCCTCTCAAAATGTTGTGGTTCATAGGTCACATAAGTAGGTCAGGTAAAAAATTGCTGGTAACAGACCCCTAATGCACGTTCATGCCAAAAATCAAGGTTCTAATGTCTACGGTTCTTCTTATTTTGCCGACGAAAGGATTCGGATGGACTGACTCATTACCGGACAATCTGCAAACTTACGAGAGCCAACTTCGTAGGAATAATTTGGTTAATCGATCTCATCTGACAGTCATGCATATATCTATATTTACATGTATATATTTTAATAGCGCATGTTTGTTAGAATGCTCAACACAGCAATTGCATTATTATTCATAGCTTATTATGGGCAGACATTAAAAGTTATCAAGGAGTGAGTGAGTGAATAAAATTTAACGTCGCTTTCAACAATATTTCAGCTATATCACGACGAACCAACTAAGCACCACCCAGCCCAGTTGTGTTCCTGCTACTTCAAAGAAGAAAAATCTTTGAAGCAGCATGGAACCAGACACCCTCCATCCACCCTATAAAACACTAAGGACAGCGCACAAGACACAGACAAGACGCTTACATGGTGCAATAAAGACAAGTGATATTACAGTGCTAGACATCACATTGTCAAGTTCCTGTTGCTTCTCAGCAAAATGCATTGAAGCAACAGGAACCTGAACCCACCCAACCACCCGCAAGTTATCAAGGAACACAATCTATTTTATACAAATAGTATACACGGAATTGTATTGAGATTGAAGTTCACAACATATCAGTTTTCCATACCTGTTTTTCAGCCTTGGCTCAACCGAGAAGGTTGAGAAGTTTATTAGATTTACAGATCTGCCATGAGCCATTTAAGAAACACAACTTACTTCATGTTTGGACTGCTTTCAAATACAGACCAGTGTATTTAAACTTCACAGGCAGACTTATGATATAGGTCAAGTTGTTTGCTGACCACATCCTAGCTGCCAGTCCAGGGTGACCTATCCAAACACTGGTCAAATAAGTTTCACTCTCCCAGTGCAGGGTCAGCTGGCTTGGTTCATGTACAGATATGAAAATCAATGCAGTTAAGAATCCAGCAGACAGATTATTATTTTGAAAGGGAAGATACATTTGTACCCCGGAGATATGAAATCTGGATTCTGTGTGAAAAACAGTTTCAATTATATAGTGGATAAACTAGCATGGAAGAGCGGGGTTAATCAACCAAAATGAAGGTATAAATTTAGAAACATGACACATAATCAAACTCTCTGAACCAAGTTTAGAACCACCATTCCTTTTTGTGATGGGTAATAATAGTCATTACCATATGAGACACTGGCAATTGTTTCCTCTGCCCATACCTCATTTTGTGTGTCAACAATTCATTTTCTTGTCCAGATGATAAAATATTGGGGTCAAAAGCAGCAGCACTGACTAATAACCTTAATTGACACTTGAGGTTCATAATTTCCATAGCCTTGAAGAAAATCATATATAAATGCTGCACCAGTGATATCAGCCTATTATACTCAAAGTACGATGGAGTGCCGAGGTACCGGTACATCCATCTCTTCATTCACTACTGGTTACTGTTAGTGGTGAATTTGAAAGTTCGTTCGATATGAAATCAGAATATAATACAGCAAAGCTAGTGGGTACTGTATCAAAATGATATCATTTAACTTTAGGATATTTTAAGAGCTGTCACCTTTCAAGATTCTACGTCATGTTATCCGAATTTCTTGAAAGTCTCTCCGAAAATTGAAAAGCGTGGCAAATTATTGTCTCGGGTGAAAAACAATGAGTTCGAGAAAATAAACAAGGAAGATAAGATAAGAAATTTGACGATATAACACCGCAAACAAATTCAGCGTTTTGCTCCTGGAATGATGCTAATTTTTCCCATACTTAAATTATCTCTCTCAGTACTGGTCTAAACCAGGGGACACCCTAGTTCAAGTTTCCCAAGTTCAGAAGTTCCAAGTTCCAGCTCGGTAGTTCCAAGCTCCAGTTCCTCCAAGTCCCACCTCCAAAGTTCAAAAGCTACAGTTCAAAAGCTCCCAGCACCAAAGCTCCCAGATATGATACACATCTGGTTGTTTAAGAGGCATAACACATATGCCATTGTCAATCTTATAATGTTACTTATTATAATGTTACTGTCTAGCCTGTTCAACACATGTTTTGAATTGTTGTGGAGCTCACTGATTATAGATTACAGATTAAAATAAGTCGCATCTAACACCTACTGGAACCAATATTTTTTTGGGGGAGGGGGGGGATTCGAAGTTTGTGAAAACATCCTTCAGGATAGCACAGATCACCCATGGAAAATAACTTTAAATGGAAGAAAGTCCTGTCCATCCTCTGTAAAGGAACTTAGATTACACACTTCCGTCTTATAATTTTACAATCGATCTGTTTCTTTTGTTGTGAAACTTCGCTGGGATAGCTAGGAGGTCACAGAAAGTGACCATCCTTCTCTCTCAAATTCAAATGCCCATCTTATTACAATTTTGGAGGTCGGAATACCGTGAATACGCGTCAGGATAGCTGGGGGATCAGGGAAAATGAGTAAGGAGTAGAGGGGGAACATTACCATGCCTTTATGCAGAAATAATTGGATGATTTGCTAAATATTCTGTTGAAACAGAACTTTTCGAGCTATGTGTGCACTAACAAATGTAGTATCGTGGTATGATTTGACTGGGGCTATTCGGTCAACACATCGGCAATAAGTCGATGATAACGCGACTAAACTTTCTTTTTCAAACATGACAAATGGGACCGGTCATCAAATTTCTTGTATTCATGATATACTAGTCTTGTTCCCCTTATGATTCGGACTGTCACATTGACCCCCTTGATCACTAGATACAGGTACCCTATATATATCGAATTACCGCGATTCACTTGCACATCAGCAGCCAAAATTAGAGGTATGTACGAAAAGACGGCAATTAGTTTCATTTCAGAGATTTCTCAGTTATGTAATTCATAAAATCGTCAGCATTGTTTCGAGTTTTTACCCCTCGGCCAAAATGCGTTGTCGTCATACATGTATACGTCCGTCCGTCAGTCCATCACACCTGTCTCGTTACCCAGATATCTTTAGAACGGCTTACCCTAGGCACACCAAACTTGCAGTGCACACCCATATGCTCGTGAACCAGAGCCCTATTGAATCTGGATCCGATTAGTTGGAAACTTTGGCAGTCATCTTTAATCTATGCGAAATCATTAATGATCTCTCTCTCTGATACCGTTCAACTGCTCAATGTAAAATTTGGTATACATTATCGATGCATCAAGAGACTTACGATGACCGACAGATCTGGTTTGCGTGGAAATCTTGGTGGCCATCTTTAATTTATGCAAAATCTTCAATGATGTATACCCTTACCAAAATAAAATGTATGGACAATGTATGGGAAACGTATGGAAAATGCATGGGTATGGGAATGTATGGTAAAAGCAATTTTCCGCACATACCCCATACATCAACTTGAAAAAATTTTAAAAGGGGACTGTTAACCTAAAAATGTATGAGAAATATATGGATATATTGAAAATAAAAATGCCTCCGCATTTGGCAACTATGGACATGTATGGGAAATGTATGGCACAGATTTTATTCTAAAGTTATATATATGGGCAGCGCATGGGAAATCTCTTCACGTCATTCTTTCGAGGCAGTCCATACAATTCGCATACATTGTTCCCCAGCATGTATGGAAGATGTATGGGATAATTCACCTAGATAAAGATCATGCATGGGCACTGTATGGAGAATTTCTTCTCCTGGCAAAATGGCACATTACATATACGTCTGGCAGATGTATGGGTTAGTCCATAGTTTGAAAGATCATGCATGGGTAGTGTATGGAAAAGTGCTTTTCCCATACATGCCCATACAAGATTACCCAGGTAATTCCCATACAAGGCTTCCCTGCACGTGCGGTAGATTCCATACGTGTCTGGCAAATGTATGGGACAATGTCCATTTAAAAGATTGTACATGGGTAATGTATGGAAAGTGTTTCCCTATACAGATCCATACATGTGTGGCATATGCATGGATATATCCATATATCAAAAGATCATGTATGGGCAACGCATGAAAAATTTCTTTCACCAAACATGGCCATACAAGATGTATGGCAGCATCCATACATGTACGGCAAATGTATGGGCCAGCCTGTATATCAAAAGATTATGTATGGGTAACGTATGGAATATTGCTTTCCCCATACATACCCATACAAGATGTATGGTAGCATCCATACATGTACGGCAAATGTATGGGCCAGTCTGTATATCAACAGATCATGTATGGGTAACGTATGGAATATTGCTTTTCCCATACATGCCCATACAAGATGTATGCTAGCATCCATACATGTACGGCAAATGTATGGGCCAGTTTGTAGATCAAAAGATTATGTATGGGTAATGTATGGAATATTGCTTTCCCCATACATGCCCATACAAGATGTATGGTACCATCCATACATGTACGGCAAATGTATGGGCCAATCTGTATATCAAAAGATCATGTATGGGTAACGCATGGAAAATTGCTTCCCCCATACATGCCCATACAAGATGTGTGGTAGAGCCCATACATATCCCACATGCATGGGACAGTCCAAATAACAAAAATTATGTATGGGTAGTGTATGGAAAATTGATATCCCCATACAAGTTGCATGGTCGGACCCATACCTGTATGGCATACGTATGGGCACATCCACATACCCAGCATATACCCATTGCCTCACATGAAAATATGTCACATACTACATGCACAAACTGCAATCGAACTTATGGCCAATATAAATCTGGGGTAAGCGGTATTCGCATATGAAGAAAACACTAGAAAATCTTATTTACTCAAATATTTATTCGAACACATGTATACTTGTTCACCGGCATTTTGGAATTGACTGGTGACTGTTACAAATTGACTGGTGGCCATGAACCGACTCCCAATTATAATGCCCCTCCCCCCCCCCCAACCGCCAGGACACACACAAATATTTACATCCATCCTAGTCAGGGTAAAAGAATATCCATCTGCTTGCTGAGGCAAACCCTCTAACAACCAGACAAGGAAGTTGTCCACTTCAAAAACACTAAAAGCACATGTCCCCTCCACAAAGTGGAAATGTCATTTCCGAAGATCTTGAAGGGGAATCCAGTCTTGTGTCTCTTTATATTTAGCAAAAAAATGAAATAAGTTGATCCGCTGAGGATGAATTTATATGGTACAATAAAAAGCAACTTCATAAAATCACCACAGTTATGCTTGTACAGTCTCAAGTTTTATCCATAAAAGTCTCACACTGAGTATGCACTGTTGGATGCACTTCCAGATTCATCGCTACTGGAATCTGATGATGTCCGTCAATTGAATAGGACCTTAGGTGTCTTGTACCCTTTTTCTGGGTGGCGATTGCCTTTATGGATGATGAGCGAAAGGGAACCGAGGCAGGTGACTTTGATGGCTTCTGTTGTTTTTTCTTCTGAGATGGTTTGGTTCTACCTCTGCTGGCGTCTACACATTTCCGGCTTGTAATGCATCCTGAAAGTGTGAGAGATCAATTTTGTTCAGCAAAAAGAAAACAATCAAGTCCTGGCACTGCATCACCCATTCGTTGATCTATCCTCTTAAGGTTGGGCTCTGTGCCTTACAGTTGGGTCATGATGCCGAGGGTAGAGCATGAAGTAAGCTCCTAGAACATTTTAGGGTATAGGGTTGGGTGAGGCTTAGTTTAGGACATGCTCCCGAGTGGAGTGATTGAATAAGTGTACATGTAGCATGATGTAAGCTCCAAGAATATGAGGGTACAGGGTCGGCCGAAGATTAGTTTGAGAGATAGAGGGTATGGCTTGGTGTCCCGGGGGTGGGGACATGTTGCTGAGGGTGGTGGATATGTTGAATAAGTGTATTATGATCTGAGCTCCCATAATATTTAAGGGTATAGCATTGAGCGAGGTTGGGTTGCAGAGATAGAAGGTGGGGCTCAGTGCCCCAGGGGTAGAAACATGTTTCCAAGGTAGTGGATAGGTTGAATGAGTGTAGCATGAGGTGAGCTCCTGAAATATTTGAGGCTTCAGGGGTTTGGGCGGGCTTTTGTTCAGGAGATATATGATGAGATCGAGAAGCTGTGGACATCAGCCACTAATCAAATGATACCGACTTGGTCAGATACTATCATTGTTATTTAGTAACTTAAAATATATATATAACCTGAGTATATATATGTGCACCCGCCATGCCCGTAGTTTTCAAACCTTGGTGCATTTAGCAAATGAACACTTCGCATAAATCACAGGAGACTGGGGCAAGCATATTTGAGGGGGGGGGGAGGGGGTGGAGTGGTAGGAAATGGGATGAGGTGTCTCATTATATAACAGATGTGCATGATGAGGTCATAAACCACGGGGAACTGGGGCAAGCATAATTGTTCGGAGGGTAGGAAATTGAATGAGGTGTCTCATTATAGAACAGATGTGCATGATGAGGTCACAGACGAAGAGACATTCGGACTAGGCTGTGGCGGCATTTATACTGGCATTGAAACATGCAGTGTGATATCCGAATGCATACCCATATAAAAAATCCTGGCTCTTTAGTGAGTGTACTTGCAAGCAATGACATCACATGGCTATTCTATGGATAACAACTTCTTCACCGCTGTGGAGCTTAACTTTTAAAAGCTCATTAAAAGTTGGAATTATCTCCAAGTTGAACGTCAGCTCGACAGCACTAAAGAAGTTATTATCCATGAAATAACCTTGTGTTGTAGGCTATATGCACTACATGTAAGTGACTAACTGACTAACATTTCAGTACTAGTTGAGTACTGTATGATTTCAGTGCAGTCAGTCCTGTAATGTTTTAATACTGTTACAGTTTCAGTGTGGATCTATTTCAGTACTGTTTCAGTACATTGGTAGAAATGTACTGAAACTGTACTGCTGTTATTATTGCTGTATAGTTGGACTCAACAAACTTCCCTGATGTAATCAATATATAAAACATACCTGTCCTATTGTTGCCACTTTGGGATAAGTGGAGTCTTCCCATGAAATCCTGTGAAATTTGAAGACCCAAGCTCCTCTTTTGTGAAGAAAGACTTTGTTGCCAGTTTCAGAATCTCACTGACAGAACTGGACACCTGAATAGCAAACTTGTTTTCCTGGTAAAAGTACATCCCTGAATTCCTTTGAAATTGATCATCTGTCTGAAAGAGATGAAAATAAATTCTCTCAATTACAAAATCCATTTCAAAGAGCATGACTATGAAAACTTTCAATACAAGTCTGACAGAACAAGTTTTTACTTGACCATACATATAGATTTGACTAGCTCAAAATACAGAAATATCTCATCTCAGTGGCATATGATTTTTTACAATTTATTCAGTAGCCTACAGTTCATTGCAGAATCAAGAGAAACTAGGCAATTCTGCAGGTTATATATTATCCCAATCCATGTGTTACAACATTGCCGTCAATAGTCATGCTAAGCTTAGGGGAAAAAATATTTTGCTGCTGGTCCATGCCCGCAAAATGTTTGGTTTTTTTTGAAAGAAAAATCAGCATTGAGCAAAGTTATCTCCCTTGATGAAAACACGTGATATCAATTTTGTAGTTGTCATGTTTGCCTCTAATGTGGCATTAGCTGTTCAAAAGTATTCGTCAAGATTCTAGGTATTACTAATACTATGATTTAACAAATGGAAAGGTCACATCACTGCACCACTTATGGGTTGAAACAAAAGATTTTCTTTCTTTGGCGTTAGCTAAATAAGCTGAATACCATGATCACAAATTTATTATGTCTCACCTTGAATTGTTCTGCCTCTTCCAGTTTCACACAGCCTGGTCTTGGTTTCTGGTTGAAATTTACTCCAGTACTGACTGAAATTATACAAATACAGTGTATTAGCATGATTAGGATTCACTAATTTAGTTGATTACATTTTATTATCTGTCATATTGTATTGGGATGTAACAACTTGACATGGGTAGTGAAATAGGTCATCCAAGTTGATTAAGCTTAAACTGCAGATAATAGGACCTTAAGCATGCCTCAAATCAGGTTACAATATAATTTTCATAAACATAGCAAATTATTAACAGCATCATTGACTCTTTCTGAGCCAAGTACACCAGTCGACATCATGTATATAATGAACCTCTGTATGGTGCCTTGGCCAAAATGGCCAGTGTATTAGCTCAAATGGCGAATCTCACTGATTAGTTTGAGGCAAAGAGCATACTAGTTGTGGATTGGTTTGGTTTAAACTGGGCACTCCATTGTGATACGATGAACACTGGTCAGAGTATGTCATGCAAACCGTTCTCCCATACAACCCTACACATGTTCCCTTGTATCAATGACCCTAGCCACTCACTGGTAATAAATATCTAAGTTCTCCATGATATATAATTGCATCTGTATCCATCGTCACCCCAAGTGAAACATCATGCAGCCAAGTCTCCCAGTCTTTTCCCTATTTCCCATAATCACCTATCCAATGTACCCTGGTATCTCCAAGTGTATACAATGTCTATCCACCCAAGATTCCTATTATGCTTTCTCTGCCATATCTTATATCAATCAGTAAAACCAGTATTTCCCCTAGTAACACACCATTGTTACAGTTCTTTTACACTTCAAGATACAATGTATTATCAAGCCTGAATATAAGGCACAGGACATTAGGCTATCACCCCCATCACAGGATGTGGTACATATCATGACCTTTGAACACAGGGCCCCTCGGTGGCCGAGTGGTCTAAGGCGCTTCGCTGGTGACCGCTAGCCTCACACCGCTGAACCGGCATGAGTTCGAGCCCAGCTGGTCCATGTGTGAAAGTTTGTCAGTTACTTGCCGAAGGGCGTTGGTTCTCTCCGGGTACTCCGGCTTCCTCCACCAACCAAACTGACCGTCACCATATGAGTGAAACAAACTTGAGTGTGACATTAAGTCAAATTCCCCCTCCCCCTCCTTTGAACACATATCTGTATATGAAGAGGGGCTATCTCATTCTGATTTGCAGATGGCTTTATTAAACGTAGAATTGTCAGGTGCTTATTTTCAGGCTTGATTATCCGATCTGTGGAAATGGTATATAAATGCCAGTAAATTCACCCAGTATTTTCCTCGTTTTGCTTATAACATATCACATTCCTGTTGCCCACAGTTCACCCAATATTATATAAGTAAGCTTACAGTCAGAGTCTGTATCATTGTCATAGACATTGAGGTCTTCCCTCTCATTGGGTGTTCTCTCTATTCAGAATAATCATAATGTATGACAAAAGTCAAACTGCAGTACAAAAATGAGCCTTTACTGGCCATATCAGCCAAGTGATGCAAGTTAGCCAAATTTCTGCATTTTGCCATCTTCACTTATCAAGGTAAATACTTGACTAACATTTCCCTTGACCTACTGAATGGATAAATTCTTCAAACCAGAAAGGTAGGTTTTGTCATAGCCAACACCACCAGGCATCCAGGCTTTTCTATGAACTCCAAATATGACATGCAGTGGTTGGTTGCATCACTTTTAAAACTGGAAAATTCAATCAAATTTGAATTTTTAATATGTCACACACGGTCACTAATTTCTGTTCGAGTCTCTCCGAAAATGGAGACATCACCAGCTATGACATCACCAAAATTTTATTCTGAAGAGAAACTGTAATAGCCCACTAACTGTCAAGGCGATTAGGTAGAGTGTTCGACTTGGTGTGTGAAGATGTTTGCCAATTTAGTATATTCTTCTGAAAAGTGATTATAAGCTGAGGAACTGCTGTGATAACTACCACTAAGAACTGATGGCTAGGCTAAGAAGCGTGAATACATGTAGTTATAGTGAGTGAGTGAATATGATTTAACGTCGCTTTCAACTATATTTCAGTCATCTCACGGCGTTGGATTCTATTCCTTTTCACACCCAGGAACCACATGGGTGGGGGCCAATTCTTTTTCACACCGGGGAACCCCACAGGTGCCTCAGTCGCCTCTTACGACAAGCTCTCTGAGGGGCTGAGGCTTATTCTTACCATGACCTGCGGTGTGCACGACATCCCAGGTCAATCTTGTGGAAAAATGGTCATTTGATTTATAGTTGTGTCCTTTTTAAGGGTGCTGTGATACCCTGTATCTAACTCTGCTACCATACATGGATATGATGGATATGATAATCTCAGTGAATTCAAACTGTCCAAATTACTGTGCTTTAATTAGCCTAGATGAGGAAAATCAGTTGTTTTTGTTATACCGGTAGTTCCAGATACAGTCCAGATACAGAGAGATGCATTATAATTACCAGTGGTTCAGCTGTAACCCTCTCCCCCCCCCCACTCCAGATCCATAACTGAACATTGCTCAATAATGTCACACCGTCCAACTGCAGGATCTGATGCCATGCAGTGATGCATTATAATTACCAGTGGTTCAGCTGTAACCCTCCCCCCCCCCCCCCACTCCAGATCCATAACTGAACATTGCTCAATAATGTCACACCGTCCAACTGCAGGATCTGATGCCATGCAGTGATGGACAGCTCCAGAACAGGTTTAACAATTTTTAATACAGCCGCAGGGCCTGGTACATCAGTATGGTACATGTGTCTACCTGTCGGTATATAGGGAATGTCAGACTTCTGCATGCATGCTGTTAAAGGCACGACAGGAGTGAGTGGGAAATCAACATTTCAAACTTACCTTGATGATTGCTCGCAACAGATGAACACTAAAGGTTAATTAAAAAGTTGAATTTGGCCATGGAATGGACTGGGAATGAGGTGCATTAACCAAAGTCAACAGTAAACATTGACACAATTCTGGTGTTGTGATTGATTGACAATGTCAGATATTAGTAAACTTAATATTTGTCCATATCTGTGCTAACCCAGTCAAAATCAAACCTGGATTGGCCTAGGTCTGTTTGCAACAGCACACCAGTACAATGGGTGTAAGGTGTCTGCAATGTAGGGTAAAAGAGGCAGAATTTCCATAAAATACTAATGTGTTATGTACGGCCTGGTATGAAGGAAAATTTGGGTTGTCATAGCTTTCACTTTTTCATATGCTTATTTATTATGACGCTCTGAATTCCAGAAACAAAGATCGATCTCGCTCTGGAGTAGAGCATCCTTGTGAGCCAGTGAGTGTATCGATCGATCTGTTAAGATCGATACTCTGGCTTGGTTAGTAAGCTGATACTCATATAGCAGTTCTGGATATAAATAGATGAAGGGGTTTCCTCTAAATCAAACCAATCAGTGAACGTGCTAAGCTAGCTCATTACACCAATCCGCTGTGAGTTATGAGATGTGACATGTTCGAATTCCATTGCTGGCCAAACTACTTTGATGTTGGACTGAAAACGTCATCGGAAGTCAAACCGTAGGCTTGAATTGAGATACCGACATGCTAATTTAAAACAAGTGCAGGGGATGAAATGTATGAGGTTGTATAATAGAGGCAACAACTCAAAAACTCTTTAGAATCACCAAAAATATCCAGGTAAACCCTCTCCGACGATTTAGGATTTACCTGGGCTTGTGAAGATAGAGTAGCAAGGTCCCATGGCGAAGCCAGGCTTCGCCTCGAGATCGCCTGGCATCGTGAAAACAAAGGCGGTCCCCAGAGGCAAGCTTGCCATACAGGACCTCGCCACTCGGAACAGAGTAAGATTTTGAAGGGCACTGCAGAACGAAAGCAATAAAACTAATCTTCTGGGTGACTGGTGATGGTAAACGAACTACCGTACATCATCTGATCATGTCTTGAAAGGTGGGGATTTTCCTTGGAGAATATCCTGGGGAAATCGGACAGGAGCTTCTGGAGGGGAAAGGTGGAATATGTCCCGGGCAGTGCACGATAAGTGCATGATCATGATGAGTGGGGTTGGGGGGCGGGGAATATAGATCGAGTTGCTGACATGTTCTGATCAGCCATGTCAGCTGCTGATCACAGTGATTGTCTGTTCAAGGTTTTACAAGTGGATAATTTTACCGATAGATCTCAACAACTCAACTGATTAAATAACGATCACCCCGGTCCTTTCCGCAGAGTATAGCTACTGATGACTTTTATAGCTCGAAATAAAAAACTAATCCGTACATTTCACAACAGTTGAGAGTTGAGTTGGATCGGGAGTAGGATCATGAGATAAACATTCCACGATCTGACGATGACGTGGCGGTTGTTGTTGTTGTTTCAAGTAAATAACGAACAGAGAAACATCAGGAAATCAGAATACGTACCTGTATTGTCCGCCTTCGATTCTTCTTCGTCTTTCTGATGCCTCTTCGGTCTGAATAACCATATCCACGAAATTGTAACATCGCCACGACTGTTGTTGAAATTATGTTGTTGTTGTTATTTTGGAAATTTACCGCGTGACTGTTCACTGTCAAAATTTCTGGAATCAGTCCATACTGCGTGCTTCGGTTAAAATAGTTCTTGGGGAGACTTTATTGAAAGTGTTATGAATGGGTTGCATTTTTTGCCTATATTCTATAGGCGATTGTTCATTATAACAGAATGTGGCTTATAGCGATGGTACAACGTGACAGCATCACACTTCTTTGTTGAACTTGTTTTCAGACTGGTTCCCTTCATTTCTATCTGAGAATTGTGGATTGGGAACCAGACTTTTCGTTCAGCAATTCTCTATGATACAATGACGTCACTGGGGATTTTCCTCCCTCTGAAAAGCCTAATTTTAACACAGAAGTAAATGGAAAAAACTTCGAAAAAGGCTAGTTCAGCTCTGATTTTAACACATACTTTGAACGGATGTATTACCGGTATCTTTTTCTTCGCCAAGTTCTAGAAATATATCTCAAGTATGAGAGAAGATTTTTAGGAAAAACCTGTTACGCTCCATTGAGGCCTAGGTTAAAAATCTCCCAGTTGCGCGGGTGGCGATCACGGCACTGTAATTGATAGAACAGCTGATCCTTTGTTTAGAGCCACTGTTACGTCCGTTGTGTCTAAGAGAATGGCTTGTGACTTCGACTCGTGGCGTTCACCACAAAGCACAAGAAACCCATACATATTTCATACATTCAGTCTGTTTTATTTTCATAGGAAATCTCGCCATGCATTTCCCATCAAATGACTTATTGAATGCAAAGAATGTCCCATATCAATACTTTCTCATTTTTCTTATCTTCAAGAAATCCCATACATGTTCCATATATTTTCTTAATCGATTTTATCTAAAGAAAGCTTGCCATACATTTTACATACATTGACTCTGTTGATGCAAAATAAATCCTGTATTGTACAGCCAAATAAATCATTGATTGTCATGTCTTCAAAAAGACCCAGGTAGCTTCCATACATTAATCTTTAATATTTTCATCTTTTTAGCGTTCCCATACATATGCCTTACATCGAGTTTGACTATTGTTTTATCACGTTCAAGGAACCCATACACTTATCATACAATGACATATACAAATTTTATTTTTGCACTTTTCTCCATACATCTTCCATACAGGAGGACTTGGTATTTTCAGTACACGCCATACATTTTCCATACATTGTACTTTAAATTTTGAGAGTTCCATACATTTTCCATACATTTGCCATACAGTTCTGAAAATCCTATGTTTTTCCCATACATTTACCAGACATTTGACATTACCATTTCACCATTGCCCATGCATCTTCCATACAGGATCCATACAGTTCCCATACACCCCATACACCAGCCATACATTTTCCATACATTATCTATACATTTTATTTTGGTAAGGGTATCTCTGATACAATTTAATTTTAAGTGTTCTATACGAAACTTGGTATACAGCATCAATGTATGAAGAGACTTGCATGAATGAATAATCATATCAGTCCCTCTGAGTGGCGAGAAGGATGGACGGCCATTTTAATTTATGCGACATCATTCATGCTGTTTATCTCTGATACCGTTCAAATGCTCGAAGTAAAACTTGGTATACATCATCGATGCATCAAGAGATTTATGTAATGAATACTGGTTTCTCTGATTGGATGGAAACCTTAGGGACCATTTCTAATTGCAACATTTTTGATAATCAGTATATTTGTCACTTGACAGCCTGGTGATCCTGACACCTTGGTTCAAATTGAATAAATTATGAATGGCTGGCGCCCAGTGCCGAGGGGTTTTCAGATGCGCAGCTTCGTATTTCTATTTGTCGACTTTTGAAAACTTGAATTGTTTTATACAGATCCATGGACGTCCACCTATCGGTGGTTGCAACCGTTGATTATGGCTTTCTGTGAAACCGAACTGCATCAATAAAATGACATAATAGTTAATTACCGTTTGTGGCTGATGTGATGATTACAAACACGCCATGTAGTTCTGGCAAGCGTGAAGTTGACGCCCCTCCTCCCTCCCCATTCCCTATACACACACACACAATTGGAGCCCCTGTACTATTAGAATTACACACATTGACAATAAACTGATTATGTTCCTTTAGCAGATTACCGCGTTTACACACGTTGTGGGCGACCTAGTGAGAATATGTGCATAAGATGAGTCAAAGACTGCCAGGTCTCTAAATTGCTGCACATGAAACAAAGTGATAATCCAGAATATAGACACAACATAATTTTGGTTGCGTAATAGTGACGGATATATGACAGTGCAGGTGGGGAATCCCTGAGAGGTGGACTCTGGACAGGAGTTATCTAAATCAATTTGACTCATCAGAATGGACTGGAGATAGGCATGTAATAAAATTGCTTACAAATAGGATAAGGCTGATTTCTGACTGAATCCAGCGATGCTAAAGATTTACAGAAACATATTATTATTAGGAGAAATGCCAAGTATTACGAGAGGTTTAATACTAGATGTTGAATAGTATCGGTAGCGATCTTCCTAAAACCATGGAGCTTGTCATTTATTACCCCTCAATCCTTTTTATCTGGGAGTACTTGGGTCTGGGAGCTTTTGAACTGTAGCTTTTTGGGGGAACTGGAGATTGAAACTTCGGAAGGGAAGCTTGGGGAACTGGAGCTTGGAACTACGGAGCTGGAACTTGGAACTTGGGAAGAGAACTTACTGGATTTGTATTGTACAATGATAATCATGCTTTAGCAAGATGAGTTTGATGCGAAATCTAAACTCGATTGCACTGCTAACCACACAACCATCTATCTATTCCAGTATGCATTGGCAATTGCTATAATCTTGGAAGGCTGTATCCCTGTATGCATTTGATTGTTATGCTGGAACAGAGCGAAAGTTTCCCATAGACCATATTGCATACATTGGAGTAATTTCTAGTATTCACGAAATACATGGTGAGGTGGTTTGAAAATCCAACATTATGTCTATGCCATAGTAACATCCTGATTGCCAGGCTCTCTCAGTGTAAGCTAGCACAAACATATATTAACTAGGAGACGCCCCATGTCATTTCAGCCCTTTCATCAAGCGCGTTGTGCATCCAGGTTTTTCTCTTCACTAATTCGGCTTGCGTCGGAATACATCAAGATTTCACGAAGCTGGATGCACCGATTTTCCCCCGAGTTTTCAACTAAAGTTACTTTCACAGTAAACTAACTTAAAACGTTTTCTTCCAAATTTACACGAGTTATGCAATAATTTTGCATCAGTATACTAAATTAAAGACTTCCTACTTAACTTACCATAAAAGATACGGGTTATCATCAGTGAATCACAGACCTGTGCTAATAGTTTCAAAATTACCAGCGGTACTTATTTGAATTGGTTTGAGAGTAACCAAAATATGTTTGGTTGATTTTAACCATGCTCTTCCAAGTTAAATCATCATATTTTGTTCATGAATGTATCACCCCTCTAAGTTCTGTACATGTATAAGGATTTTTAAGCTTAGCTGAAAGACTAAGTTGGATACCAGCAGAGTAGACTAGAACTATATATCTCCAAATTGTACAGACCCAATACATTTTACACCAGCTATGCAGGTCAGCTGGTGCAGCCCTGTGGTGATTTACTTGACCTGGTCAAGATTGTTATCTAGGCCACCATAGAGATACAGGACCTGGTTAGCATAAATCTTGAGCCATATCCTCAGTCTGCCTTCAAACCTGTTAAATACTGCTCAACACAAAGACTGATGTTGGTCTGCATTTCAAGACAGCCCGTGCTAAATGTAAGTTGTCAAGTGACAATCATTTTGTTATTTAAGTATTTTTAATAATCTTCAGCTCATGAAGCTTGTTTCCTGTGATATGTTAATTAATGTTAAGATATTTGAACTTTACGGAGGCTATATGACAACATTTCTGCCTAGAATATCTTCAGGCATATAAATCCTATTAACAGGATAAACATTGATCATGTTGAAGATGGGGTACATACATGTGTAGAGGTAGCAATATTCAGGTCTGCAAACTTAAAGTAAACTTAAGAGCCACTTTTGAGCTTCGTAGGTTTATATTGTTTTGACTTAATTGATTAGACAATAAATACATGTATGCCATAATGATATTCAATTTCCTTTTAAATAGAGTATCTTGGTTGATAATTTGGAACACTGATGCTACAAATTTCACTTCTAAAACACAGAAAATGTACATGTACATGTAATTTACCAGTAATAACCAGTTCTTATTACTACATGTTCTTAGATTAGTTTGTTAACTTGTATTTTGCCATATTCATATCCTGTACTGAGTTGTGCAATAAACAATTGAATTGAATTAAATGTCATATTGAATCTATAATAGTATCCAAACTAGATCAAATAATGCAAACATACAAAAATACAATTCATATATAATTTTCTATTTTTCAGTTTCTGTTTTGAAACTATGTGATTCTTATTTAGACATGTATATGACAAACTAGCAAAATTTATGTTCAATTTAAAGATTATAATTTCTGACAATCAAGTTGACTTTGAATGTTGTCCACATAACCAGTGTATGATATGAGAAAAGAAAGAAAGGAAAAATAAATAGCAATAAATATGTCAATCAACAGTTTGTGATAAATGTGTCAACCTGCAAAAGCAATGATTTTGTTCAGTTCTCCCTTAGGCATACTTCGATCTAGCGTAGCCCTCTATTCCAAATGACTGAGCAATACTGTCCTACAGGATTGACTTAAATTCGATTTTTCAAATTATACACATTGGTAGAAGTTTTGAGAAGGATCACACAAACACTGTGGAAGCCCGTTGAAAACTTTAAACATTAAATTCAATTGAAATGCTATCCTGATGTTTGAAGTCCCCCAATAATTGAAGCAGAAAAACACAACACTATACTATAGTTTCAATGGATTTCGGAGAGAATGAAAAATGTTATACCATAATCCTACTATACGAATGCACTAGAACACTGCTTTTTGCGACCATTTTCTGCGAGGGTCGTTGGCATAAATCGTATGAACTTCTTTAAAGAAAGAGGACTGTTGAAAGAGTTTTGAATCTAATCTTGTGAAATGGACAAGCCCATGCAATCGATCCAAAACATGAGAGTCGGGTCTGACTTCTGGATCGAACATTTTTGACTTTTTTTGACAATATACTGTCAAAATGCACCAGAAAGCACAATTTTACATCTAGATTTAAAAAAATACCCTGAACACAATAGGGAAATGAAAGTGATTTCCGCTGGAGTATCTTCACATATATCACTCAGTAAATTTTTTTTTATGTCAAAATATTCCATCAAAATGCACCAGAACATACCATTTAGTAAATTAAAGTAAAGAGAAATAATCCCAGGCGGGACCATATACCTAGAAAGTATAAGTTCCACTTCAAAAACCTTTCTACAGTTTTGCTTCAGTGTTAAAATACATGTCTCGAAAGTCGGAAATATGCTGTCAAAATGCGCCATTTCATGTTCAGATTTTCAACAACTTCCGTGAACCTCAAATCAGAATCAAAATTACAAGCTATAACGGAATGGTGATTTGCGATTTTTTTCATTGGCAAGAACACGTCCCCAGCTGCCTAAAATCCGGAGATCTAGGGCCTAGGCGGCCGCTGGATCCTCAAATTAAATGCTGCAATAGTAGCCCCAATCAAAGAGTTTACCGAAAGAGCTTTACCGGTATGCATTGTGCATTTGTAAAGTTATCATTGAAAGTATTTTTCTTTATGGTTGGAAATATAGTCCAATGGGCTAACGTGCACGAATCGAATTGTCATGGATCCAGGTACAAATCCTCCCCCAAAATTTACAAAGAAAAAAAAATATTGTGGCTGTTTGTATTGAAGGCAATTGACCTTGCTACCAATCGACAGTAAGGGAATACATGGCTGCAATCACCACCAAATGACTGCAGATTTTTCGGATGACATAAAATTGGCTAATAATCTACGCATGTGAGGTTGTTCCTTGACTCAAAGAACGTATGACCATAGTGATAACATCATCTCATGCCGAGATTTATAGCAAACTCTTCATCTCAATATACAGCATTATATGGCATGGATATGTACAATGTATATGCTTATCAATAGATTTGAAAGGCGAAGTCAAACTCGAAGGCGACACATCTTTTGAATCAATAATTTCACACTTTTAGGATTTCGAATCTGTCTGACCCTGACATTCTGCCCCATTCTCGGAATCCATACAAAATCGTCTAAGATTTTTAGGGCGTACCCGTATTGTTTCGCCCCCCCCCCCCTCTCCCCTTCCAGTTTAACATTCTTCTCATCCTAGGACTAGAGGATGAAAATATATTTTGTAGTCAAACAAGAAAATCTTTAAAAAAAACAAGATGGCTGTCAATATGTCACATTCTAAAACTGCACTGTTTTGATGATTTTTGTCAGATTTAGTTACGCATATTTTCAGCAAAAACATATATTGTAATATAAAATAACTTTGGGTACTTTTATAAAGATCAAATTAGACATTTTTTCAGTCAGACCCTCATGGCCATCATTATTAATTTACCCATGATCCTCTGTACGGAGACTTATGTAAGTAGGTTCCAAATTATTCCTGCATGATTAGTGGTAATGTCACGGAGTGTCAGCTTTCTTCTTAAGTGACAGCCAATGAATCTACAACAAGAATTATTGGTTCACCATCTTCGTGTTACGTTGCGATGCAAGCCGAATTAATAAGGAGAAAAACTTGGAAGTTATGGCATAGATATATTTTTTGAATTTTTAAACCACCTCACCGTGTATTTCATGAATAATTTGAGAAATTACCCCCAATGTATGCAGCATGGAAACTTTCGTTCTGTTCTAGCGTAACAATCAAATGCATACTGGGACTGAACCATCCAAGATTATAGCAACTGTCCATGCATACTGGAATAGATTATGGAACTGTGTGGTTAGTTGTGCAATCAAGTTTAAATTTCGCATCAACAACTCGCAAGATTATCATTGTACCACAAATTCAGTAATTTGTCTGGTTTAGAGTTGAACTCTTAAACTTAGAAGACACAGAGTGTTACCTTAGTCAAACGGAAGAGGACCTACTTCGTGGGTATACATGTAGTGTCCAACAGTATTTGGAGACATCTAGGTCATTGGTCAAGTTTTGAATCTGATATCCTGGGGTAAATCACAGTAGAGTGATAAGTCTAACCAGGTCAAATGTCTGTAAGGTTCAACAGCCAGAGGGAGCCTTCAGCCTGAACAACTTTTCATCAACACATGTACATGCAGACTTTTAACATAAACTGAGTATTAAGCCCTAAATGTATACAGCTGTAGTAATCATAAAATGAAACAATTGGTTGCCAGTTTTTACTTTTAACTCTTATCTCAAGTAACTAGACCGATTCACTCTTTATTCAGTGGACTCGATCCTTTCAAATACCTGGAATGATTATAAGTCAAAAACGAAAGTTGCCACATAAATATCAGAAGGCCTAATATTAATTGTATCTCGACTTCTGTTGTGAAAAAATGGAGCCTTAACTTCATCTTCGTTTTGATAATTCGATAACATCATTAACAAACCAATTATCAGCTAAATCATGAATCTGCCTAACTTTCTCTGGTACGCATTCAAGTACTGGTAGAAACAAAAATATCATTGATTATCCGTCACTGGCGAGATATGAGAATAGGAAATCGCTAGACATATTTAGATCACACATACTGCTGGAGAACTATGATTATCGTCTTCTAAACCACGTGAACTAGTTAATACCAATTTGAAAGTGTCAAAACTAGCGGTACTGAGGGGGGCTAATTTAAGTATGGGAGCAAACAGCATCAGTCTACATGTAGGTGAAAAAATCTATGTATGCCGGGTGATTTTGAGCGCTGAATTTGTTTGCGGTTTTATCGTCTTCCTGGTTTATTTTTTTGAACCCAATGTTTTTCTCCTGAGACAATAATTTGCCAGGCTTTCGATCTTTTCAATTTTCAGAAAGACTTTCGAGAAATTCGGGTAAGATGACGTAGAATCTCGAAAGGTGACGGCTCTTAAAATATCTTAATGTTGAACGATATCACTAGAATACAGTATCCACTAGCTTTGTGCTGTATTATATTCTGATTTCATATTGAACCAACTTTCCAATTCAGCACTGACAGTAACTAGTAGTGAATGAAGAGATGGATATAACGGTACTTCGGCACTCCATCGTACTGTGAGTATAATAGGCTGACATCACTCATGCAGCAAGCATATACAGTTTTATCCAAGGCTTTGAATATTATAATCCTCAAGTGTCAATTAAGGTTATTAGTCAGTGTTGCTGCTTTTGACGCCTTATATGTCATCATCTGGAAAAGAAAGCGAATTGTTGACACAAACAAATGAGGTAAAATCATGTTACCATTGCTTGGTGATAATACAGCTCTGATGCATCACTGTTTATCAGTAGCATAATACAAAGCATCTTCCACTCTTGAGAGTTGCTCATTACCCTCATAAGTAGGATGCACTGCCTTTGATGTATGGCATTAATACAGATTCCACATCTGAGGTATGGGCGGAGGGAATAATTGTCAGTGTCTTATATGGTTATGACTATATATTTCTCATCACAAAAATAAATGGTGGTTCTAAACTTGATTATGTGTCATGTTTCTAAATTTATACCTTCATTTTGGTTGATTGTAGTTACCGTACTAATTAATCCCGCTTTTCCATGCTAGTTTGTTCACTATGATTGAAACTGATTTTCCCACAGAATCCAGATTTCATTTCTCTGGGGTACAAATGTAGCTGCCCTTTCAAAATAATAATCTGTGTGCTGAATTCTTAACTGCATTGATTTTGATATCTATCTGTACATGGACCAAGCCAGCTGACCCCGCTCTGTGAGAGTGAAACTTATTTGACCTAAACCATCAAATGTTTGGCTATGCCACCCTCGCCAGGCAGGTTGTATGGGGTCAGCATACAACTTGACCTATATCCTAAGTCTGCATGTGAAGTTTAAATACACTGGTCTTAATTTTACATCCTCGCAAGCCAGTGTACCTGTGTTATAGTGGTGGATCGATACAATGGCTTGGTTAGTTACTCATACGCGTTCTGGATATAAATAGATCAATGGAATCCTCTCTAAATAAACCGAATTAATGATCGCGCTAAGCTAGTTGATTGCGCCAATCCGCTGCAAGGTATGAGATGTGAGAGGTTTGAATTTCATCGCGGGCCAAACTGCTTTGATGTCCAGTTGAAATCGACATGGGAAGTCAAAGCAAAAACCGCAGACTTGGAATTACAAGTGTCTAGTCCATCATTCATAATTCAGCCGTCGTCCGTTGGAGATCCGCGTCCATAATCCAAAGATCTATTCCATATTCCATATAACACTATTAGCACCAAATTCAAAAAGACAATCATAGTATACATACACATAAGCTTGTTTCCTGCAAGAGAGAAGCAGTCAACAGTTTTCAATGATGCCGGCAAGACATCATGACGTGACAGAGAGGAAACTGCCGCTAACGAAAAGGATATTGGTGGTGGTGTGTTCATCGCCATCAAAAAGGAATACGTGTGTAAGAGGAGATATGATTTGGAAACAGCCAGGGAAATCATATGGGTTGAATTGAAACTGGAGGGACGGAAATTACTGATTTGTTCTGTGTATATGCCGCCCGACAGGACTGCCGTATGTCTTGCTGATTTCAATGAGTCCCTACAGAAAACAGTGCATTTGTGTGATCACAGTGACTTAATTTTGGTGTACGGGGACTTTAATTTGCGTGATTTGAAGTGGCGACAGGAACAAAACCATGCAGTCCCGGTGACATGGACAAGCGCGAACTCAGCCGATTTTCTTCATATGTTATCTGAACACAGCTTGAAACAATTCAACTTTTTGCCTACCCATGGAGACAATACACTGGATTTAGTTCTCGCAAACTTCAATTTGCAATCGGTGAGTCTTTGTGAGAAAGCTGTGAAATCTCGACACGAAGCTCTGGAAGCAAACTTTGTGATCCCAAAGCTCGTACAACCGAGAGGTGCCGACAGGACTGTGTACAATTACAAGAAAGCGGACTTTGACCACATGCGGCGCCTATTGTCTCTCTATCCGTGGTCTACACTCGAACATATGAACAACGTTAATGAGTGTGCAGAATTCTTTTATGACTATCTGTATCAGGTGATCAACGAATGCGTGCCAACAATAAAAGTCAAGAATAAACATTTCCCACCCTGGTACGACGGTGATTTGATATGTTTAGCGAAAGACAAAGAAAAAGCCCACAAGAAAGCTAAACGGACAAAACATCCTGATGACATACACTGATTTTCTGAGCTCAGATCTAGCTTCAAATTACTACAGGACTTTAAATATACCGAGTACATATCCCAAATTGAAAACGAAGTAAATACTGAAGTAAACGGTTTTGGTCTTTCGCTAAAACGAAATGTAAATCTGGGTCAGTTCCAAACAATGTATATTACAAAGACGTGTTAGCAGAATGTCCACTTGATGTTGCAAATGTTTTTTCTGCATATTTCAGTAGTGTCTATGACGATACTGACCCAGAACAATATCCTGAGATTACCTCTCATGTTAATTGTTCGTTGTCAGACATTAAGGTTTCTTATTCAGATGTTGTTAGACTTTTAAAAGAAACAAATCCCCGTAAAGCTTGTGGTCCTGATTTAATTTCAGGCATTGTATTGATTGAATGTGCTGAACAACTGGCCATGCCTCTGTTTGTTATGTTTAAGAAATCCCTAGCCACTGGTGTTTTCCCTGATGTTTTTAAAATGGCGAATGTAATTCCTATTTTTAAAGGTGGCGACAAATGTAATGTAGAAAATTATAGGCCTGTGTCACTTTTACCTTTGTTTTCCAAAATTATGGAGAAACTTATACACGAACAGATTTTTAATCATGTAAAGCCTTATTTAACGGAGAGTCAACACGGTTTTTATAAAGGTAGATCTACAGCTACAAATCTGATTGAGTATGTTGACAAGATATCACAAGCTATTGACTCACGTAAACAGGTAGATAGTGTATATATCGATCTCTCCAAAGCTTTCGATTCTTTAAATCATAAATTACTGATACATAAATTAAGAAGTTTTGGTATTAATGGTACTTTGTTACAGTTTTTTGCTTCCTATTTGTCAGACAGAACTCAACATGTTGTTATCAATGGTTTTAAATCCAACTCGATAAATGTATCGTCGGGAGTCCCTCAAGGGTCTATCTTGGGACCTCTTATCTTTATTTTATATGTGAACGATTTGCCACATGGATTACAGTTTTCCCATATATCTATGTACGCGGATGATTCTAAACTTTTTAAGGAAGTTTTAACAGTTACAGATTGTATTCGTTTACAGACAGACATATTTTATCTTGTACATTGGTGTAAACTTTGGAAACTGAACCTAAACATTCTTAAATGCCATGTTATATCTTTCACGACGAAGAAAACCCCTCTACTTTATTGTTATAAAATATTGGATAGTGATTTGGAAAGAGTAGATCAAGTTAATGACTTGGGTGTTATTTTAACTACCGACCTTTCTTTTAAACCCCATGTCGAGAACGTATGTGCTAAAGCTTTTAAGATGTTGGGTTTTATTAAAAGAAGCTGTAAGAGTTTTATCAACCCAGATTCATTCAAATCACTTTATATTTCATTGGTTAGAAGCAAATTAGAGTATTGCTCTGTGGTTTGGTCACCACATACAAAAGAACTGTCGATGGAAGTTGAACGTATTCAGAAAAGTTTTCTTAGATTTTTGTGTTTTAAAACTGGTACGAATTACTTTGACGTGGGATATACAGGTGTTTGTAAATCTTTTTCGCTTTTAAGTTTGGAAGATAGACGGAAGTATTTAGATCTTTCTTTTCTACACTCTGTTTTAAATAGCCGCTTTGACACCTCTTATGTTTTATCCCAGGTCAACTTTTACGCACCGTCACGTGTT
Organism: Hanleya hanleyi; assembly: GCA_036873755.1. Lineage (NCBI taxonomy): Eukaryota > Metazoa > Mollusca > Polyplacophora > Lepidopleurida > Hanleyidae > Hanleya > Hanleya hanleyi. Next base: position 18,105 of record JAVTVY010013699.1, on the reverse strand, counting down.
TTACGACAGAGGTGTTTGTTCGCACCTCCTAAATGTAGAATTAATCTTAGAAAGAATGTATTTTTACCACGAACTTTAACTTACTTCAATGATATTTCTCTTAACGCAAACGTAGACATATTTACATCAAAGTTTAAATTTAAGAAACAGATTTTAAATACTTTACAATGTTCATAAATTTGTTTAAAAGTATTGTTTTTATCTTATCTGTATATATTGCATATATGTTTTTACCAAATTTTTATTTTAATAACGTTAGTCTTAAGGCAAACGTTGACATATTTTTTTAAAGAAATGGGCTTTTAAGAAGCAGATTTAGATGTTATACCATGTTTATACATGTAATTTGTTCAAACACACGCGTATTTTATCTATATGTATATACTAGCATATTATTATATTATTAAGCATTTAATCTCAGTGTCATTGTTTATTTTAAATGTTGTATATAGTGTTTTACCTGGTCTATTACTGGGTCTCAGATCTGTTGACCTTGTATCGATTAAATAAAAAAAAATGATGTTCCAAAAATATCAAATCCGTATCGCTGATCAGTATTCTTAATCCATAATATTCGTTGTAAAGTCGTCATCTAAAGAATGATGTATCTCGGTCACGCTTTGATTGTGACTGTTCATATGAGTACCATGAGGATGTTGAAGTACATGGGTTCATACGCCTCTAGCTCCGGGTTAAGCGGAATTAAGACACAAGTTACGAAACGTAACGCCATAGATCTTGCACGCTACGCTCGTATTTTGCTATCAGCATGCGATATGTATAATACCGACATCCTAATTCAAAACAAGCGCGGGGGGATGAAATGTACGAGATCGTATAATAAAGGCGTCGACCGAAAAACTCCTTCGAATCACCAAAAAGATTTACCGGGACTTGCGAAGATGGCATTTGAAATCAGCCGAAACATGAAGTAAGTTGTGATTCTTAAATGACTCATGGGAGATCTGTAAACCTAATAATCTTCTCTTGAAACCTTCTGGGTTATAAGGAGTCTCAGCCAAGGCTAAAAACCAGGTATGGAAAACTGATATGTTCTGATCTTCAATCTCGGTGTATACTATTTGTTTAAAAATAATTTATGTTCCTTAATAACTTTTCATCTCTCTGCTCATAAAATGCTCCTATAAATAATTACGCAATTGCTGTGTTGAGCCTTATAACAAACACGCGATATTAAAATATATATAAATATAGACATATTATACATAACTATCACACGCTAAGGAAAAAGGGTTCTTCACGAACATTGAGGGTTCTACCTAGAACCCTTTTGTACCAAAGGGTTCTTAGTGAGTTTTGAGAGTTCTAGGTAGAACCCTTTCATCCTCGGTGATCAAATCCGGGCATTTTTTTTTCGCTCCAACGATTTTGTCATGTGACCATCTCCCCGCCATCTTGAAGTCTCATTTTTGATCAGTCAGCGAGCGTTGCACGCTTCCCGAGTTTTCAGATTAATCCAGGAACAAGACTACATCAAACAGTCATCTATGGGTACGTATATCAATTTCGAAAGTTACAAACATCCTAAATAAAGGCTATGGTGTCGTCAGCTGATCAGTAATTGGGGTTAATTTATAAATATAATTCCGAGAGTTTTGTGTGTGCTGGCTTGTAAAACATGCGTATCGGGACGCATGGATTCCATCTCTCAATATACGAATACCGTACGAACGTTTATTATTTTGTTCATATACCCCGCTCCTCCAACTTTCAAACTGTTTTTTTTATGAATGAGACCAAATATCCGCCTCAAACTACTGAAATAACAAGAAGAGATGAACAAAGAACTCGCGCCAGGCACAATAGGTCTGGTGGATAGCGTACCGTGGCCAGCTGTGTGCCATGTGTCCAGTGACCCAAGCAGTATAGCCTGCTGCTTCCGCCTCGTGGCTGTCGATAAGTAATTCGATTCGGTTACACCGAGATTTAGATAACAGTTAACCGTTACAGCCCAATATATACAGTCTCTATTTATTTTAGTGTTGATGTTTTCTTCAGCAGAGCTCTAGATCAGTAATAACAATTCGACTATGGAAATGTGATATATTTCTCATAGCCATAGGCCTACTTTTAGCACGTTTGCCTTCACTTTCTAATTTCAATATAATTTAACCATGTTAACTGCAAAATTACATTGTTAATTGATATTTTCCACTGTTAATTGAATTAGCTTAATCAGAGACCCTTTATTATAGGGTCTCTGGCTTAACATTTTAAATGCAGGTAAATAGCCAATCAGAACAAGCTGAGTGGCTAGCAGGTCTCCCGCCGAAAAGCTTGTCTGGAAATGGGCTTCTCACACACACGGGATATAATCACCATATATATTTTGTGTGATGGTAAATTGTTGCTTGGAGTGTGGTGTTGCTGATGTGAAGGAGATATAATTGTGAAGGACAATGTTGCAAATTGTCTATGGGAGAAAGGGGACAGGGTGATCGAGAAAGATCATCCGGTGGCATAGTTGTGCCGAAAAAAGAGTGACTTAATTCTGAGATCCCATAAATTCGCTAAGTTTGAAGTTAATCGGTTGAATTGTTCTTGAGATGTCGCGTTCACAACATGGTTGGGACGGACGGACGGAAGGATGGGTAGCATTTCCATGTCCCCCTCCTACTTATGTGGCGGCGGACAAACGTGCGGGGGACAAAAATGAATCTATTAATGTTGAAAAATGAGGTTCCAGGAAAAGTCTATGCCGTTAATGATACTTGAGTAATTCTTCTATGTAATTACAAGAATTGACGAGATAATTGGAAATTTAAGATATTCTTTATCATGTTTATTTTCAAATTACGTGATCATCATATCAATTTGTATATGATGCCAAGTTATGTGGATTAACTCAAAGATAATCATGGTAAATACATGTTACATTTGTTATTCATGCTATACAACTTTATTTATTATTGAGATGAGATCAAAAAGACAACGTTTTTAAGTAAACATTTTTGGAATTTTATTGAACATGCACTTTGGATATTCAGTAGTTATGCCCTTACATCGAATCAGTTTAGTAGGTTATAACTGCCATTGAATTTATTTATCAATTACGGTAATTTCCCTAATAATTCGCGATGCAGTGATGAAACTCGCAACTCCAAAAATTGGCTACTTTCGAATTATTTGTCACGCTAATCCAGAAAAAAATGCTTGTGTTCGAATTATATGTTACGCTGATTTTCACGGAAGATCCAAAATGGCGGACCGCTTCACCGTGATCGTTGTGATCTATTGATAACCGTGTATTATGTTTGATATCTCTATCATAGTTCATTTAAAAGACTCTGGGACCCAGGGCTCACGAAACCCAGTCGACAACTCGCCAAAAGGCGACTAAAACATGACAACTGGCGACTGAATTGTTCAGTTACTTACCCAATGTGTCGATTAAAAATAGAGTAAATCGCCAAAGTGGCGAGTGAATTTTTGTTACATGAAGTGTTTTAGTCGCCAAAGTAATTTTGTGTTTAGTTTATCAGGCAGCGAAATCCGAGCAGGCCGAAAATGTACAGGAAATAATGACAGAGAATAATGCCGACGAAAAACAGACATACCACAGGGATCAATATTGGGCCCTTTACTTTTTATTATTTATGTAAATGACCTTCTTGTTGAAAAAGATTTAACCTCTTCCACCATTGAACTTTTTGCTGATGATGCCACAATCACAAGCTCCAGTAAAACACTCGATCTTGTTGAGAATGTGTTAAATAATGATTTGGAATGGTTATGTAAGTGGTGTACAGAAAACAGATAAATTATTCATCCTGTTAAGACTGTTTCAATGCTGATTACATGCCCTCAAAAGCTTCCCCATATGAAAAAAAGGAACTTGAAATACGACTAAATGGCCGCCCTATTCAAAATGTAAATACTGTGAAACTACTAGGAGTGAATGTGGATAGTGCTCTTACATGGGGACCACATTGTGAAACATTGTCAAAAAAGCTTTCATCCCTGACTGATTGTTGTAACCCTCGAAAAAAAAGAATTTATTATTATTATATGGGGAAATCCTATTCTATTTACAGACCGCACGTGGTCTGATCTAATATCTGGGATACCTCACCTAATTATATTTCGACTGGACATGTGAAACCATGTGCAGGCTGTCATGGACGAGTCTATTTTGCGTGACACAATAAGATCATGTGCTCGCCCCAGAAAAGGTAATTTGCGACCCGCTGACTGTTCTCAGTCAATGAAATCATCATAGTAAAACTTAACGTAAACAAATAAACTTGGCGGGAATTTGCAAGGTCAAGAGTTGAAAAGGCTTGTCCCATTCCAGTGCAAAGAGGTGATACGCCTAAAAGCACGACATAAAGTGCGTTTTGACTTTAGTGTCGCTTCTAAAACAATTGTAGTCAAGTTACACCAGCTCAGTAATTTGGTTAAAAGTTTGCAGAGAAGTGGTTGGAACTTTCGTTTCATCTTACCGACTTTTCATTCTGGCCATTTCGGATTTGCGTAATCGACAAACCAACGATCGTTTTGTTCACACAGACTGTCGAGACGAGGGTACTCTGCATACATTTTTTTTTCTCTCTTTTCTTTTTTCAAACTAACAATGGATTATCATCTTGTTGGAAACAAGTCCGGCATTTTATTACATGGAAACGTTGTTCTGGATTGGCGAGTGAATAAAACACCAACATCAATGTCTATTGACATCGCGCCGTAGCTCAAATGAAATACTCAACTGACCCCGTGCTGCAGTCAAAATGCATGGGGCACGTTATGCAGGTCTGAAGAAATGAAATAATGGCTCCCTCGACAAAGCAGTTGTGTGCATACTAACTATTACGCCGAAGCCCTGACAGGGACAAACAGAGGGAAACAAATACCTTTGTCCTACCATATCATCTGTTTATTAAAGAAAATGAGACATATAACAAAAAATAAGAAAAAATTCACTTGACTTTCAGCGGCACGAATTGCGTGACGAAAACGGGAGTGTCCGACTTTATCGTTTCACGGGGATATTAAAAATGCTCCCGTTTTCGTTTTATTAGGATGGAGAAAGTCACGACAGTGGAAAAATCGGCCGTTTTCGAATTAAATTATTTTGGAAGGTGAATTATTAGGGAAATTACCGTAAGTATTTATTTATTTTTGGGGGAATTGCCACCCGTGTTGAAATAAATTTCGCTTGCGATAAAATTCATTCTCCACCCTAGCTGAAATATATTTCCTCCATTCAGTTGGAAATGAAATGCAGACGAGGGTGCAGATCTCAAATTTGATTTCCCTTTATTGTACTAGCTGTTTTCAGAGAGTGAAATAGATGCCCCCCTCTTTCCAGGATGACTGAGAGGATGACAGACAGGCTTTTCCCAATAATTCGAAAACAATCTGTTTCTTGAGGCCTCAGAATACTTGAAGAAGAATGATGCCATGCTAGATGGTAAAGTACCAGTGATTCTGAATCTGAAATGATCTCTTTGGACCTATATTACTGCATTGAAAATTATACAAATAACCAATATCACAAATTATGAAAAATATATTTTTCTACATGTGCATAAATCAGAGCCCACGTAAGAAAACATAATTGTAAGAATTTGGAATAAAAGTTGGGTAAACATGGTAAAGTGCTTCAAGGACATGTACATACCCAACCCCAGATCCTATTTTATTTGAACAATATTGGACAGAAAGAATAATTTCAAATTATGTTTACTGTATCATAACCAATGTGAACCGACATTTATTATTCAAATCATTGCCAGGACCATCTAATGCTGACCCGTCTAATCCTGAACCAAAGCAGGAGAGACCTGGGCAGGAGAATCCAAGGACATATGGACTCTTGAGCTTCCCACCATTAGTGAAAAAGGCTCTCCAAAATGAAGGTGGAGAGCTGAAGTGCTTCCGAGGGAATAAGATAATGACCATGCTGACTCAAGTTCTCTTTAATCTGCTAAGTCAGATCATGAGATGACCACATTAGCCACAGCAAGATAAATGAATGGCTCAGATCTGATATCGTCATCCATAAATACTTTTTGTGTCTATTACAAATTAATTCTTCACTTATCAAGATCCTCGAGAATTTTATCAAAGCAACAATTAACTAACATGTGTAAGCTGGCATATGAAAATAGAAGGTACATGTCCACTTTAACTTTTTTGTTTGAAGTCTAGCACATACACGTGCGTGTGTAAAGCTGACACACACAACTTTCTAGCTAACATCTGTATCCCAAAAGTACATAATTATCTGGCTTAACATTTTGGTGTGAAGTCTAGCACATACACGTGAGTGTGTGGAGCTGACACACAGAGAACTTTCTAGCTAACATCTGTATCCCTAAAGTACATGTCTGCCTTAACATTTTTGTGTGAAATCTAGCACACACACGTCAGTGTGTGAAGCTGACACACACACAACTTTCTGGCTAACATCTGTATCACAAAAGTACATATCTGCCGTAACAACTTTTGTGTGAAGTCTAGCACATACACGTAATTGTGTGAAGCTGACACACACAGAACTTTCCAGCTACATGTAGCTAACATCTGTATCCCAAAAGTACGTATATGCCTTAACATTTTTATGTGAAGTCTAGCACATACATGCGAGTGTGTGAAGCTGACACACACAGAACTTTCTAGCTAACATCTGTATCCCAAAAGTACATGTCTGCCTTAACATTTTCTGTGTGAAGTCTAGCACATACACATGAGTGTGAAGCTCATACACACAGAACTTTCTACCTAAAATCTCTATCCCAAAAGTACATGTCTGCCTTAACATTTTTTGTGTGAAGTCTAGCACATACGCGCGAGTGTGTGAAGCTGACACACACATAACTTTCTAGCTAACATCTGTATCCCAAAAAGTAAATGTCTGCCGTAACATTTTCTGTGTGAAGTCTAGCACATACACGTGAGTGTGTGAAGCTGACACACACAGAACTGTATAGCTAACATCTGTATCCCCAAAAGTACATGTCTGCCTTAACATTTTCTGTGTGAAATCTAGCACATACACGTGAGTGTGTGAAGCTGACACACACAGAACTGTATAGCTAACATCTGTATCCCCAAAAGTACATGTCTGCCTTAACATTTTCTGTGTGAAATCTAGCACATACACGTGAGTGTGTGAAGCTGACACACACAGAACTTTATAGCTAACATCTGTATCCCAAAAGTACGTCTGCCATAACAACGTTTGTGTGAAGTCTAGCACATACACTTGAGTGTGTGAAGCTGACACACACATGACTTTCTAGCTAACATCTGTATCTCAAAAGTACATGTCTGCCTTAACATTTTCCTTGTGAAATCTAGCACATACGCTTGAGTGTGTGAAGCTAACACGCATAGCTTTCTAGCTAACATATGTATCTCAAAAGTACATGTCTGCCTTAACATTTTGTGTGTGAAGTCTAGCACATACGCTTGAGCGTGTGAAGCTGACACACGCATAACTTTCTAGCTAACATCTGTATCCCCAAAAGTACATGTCTGCCTTAACATTTTCTGTGTGAAGTCTAGCACATACACGTGAGTGTGTGAAGCTGACACACACAGAACTTTTTAGCTACCATCTGTATCCCAAAAGTACATGTCTGCCATAATAAACGTTTGTGTGAAGTCTAGCACATACACTTGAGTGTGTGAAGCTGACACACACATGACATTCTAGCTAACATCTGTATCTCAAAAGTACATGTCTGCCTTAACATTTTTTGTGTGAAGTCTAGCACATACACTTGAGTGTGTGAAGCTGACACACACATGACTTTCTAGCTAACATCTGTATCCCAAAAGTACATGTCTGCTTTAACATTTTCTGCGTGACATACACGTGAGTGTGTGAAGCTGACACACACAGAACTTTCTAGCTAACATCTGTATCCCAAAAGTACATGTCTGCCATAACAACGTTTGTGTGAAATCTAGCACATCCACTTGAGTGTGTGAAGCTGACACATACATGACTTTCTAGCTAACATCTGTATCTCAAAAGTACATGTCTGCCTTAACATTTTCTGTGTGAAATCTAGCACATACACGTGAGTTTGTGAAGCTGACACGCACAGAATTCTTCAGCTAACATCAGGATCCCAAAAGTACATGTTTACCATAGCATTTTCTTTGTGAAGACTAACACTAACACATACATGTGAGTGTTATACACACAGAAATTTCTAGCTAACATCTGTATCCCAAAAGCAGATCTGCCGTAACATGTTTTGTGTGAAGTCTAGCACATACATGTGAGTATGTAAAACTGATACTCACAACTTTCTAGCTAACATCTGTATCCCCAAATTACATGTATGCTTTAACATTTTCTGTGAGAAGTCTAGCACATGCATGTGTGTGAAGCTGACACATTACTTTCTAGCTAACATCTGTATCCCGAAAGTACATGTCTGCCATAGCAACGTTTGTGTGAAGTCTAGCACATACATATGATTGTGTTAAGCTGGCACACACAGAACTTTCTAGCTAACATCTGTATCTCAAAAGTACATGTATGCCGTAGCATTTTTTGTGTGAAGTCTAGCACATACATGTGAGTGTGTGAAGCTGACACACACAGAACTTTCTAGCTAACATCTGTATCACAAAAGTACACGTGTGCCTTAACATTTTCTGTGAGAAGTCTAGCACATACACGTGTGTGAAGCTGACACATACAAAACATTCTAGCTAACATAACGCATATGTTTTGCTTGTTTCCTATCTAGGCTTTTGTTGTGTGCAATCAAGTACCATATATACCACTGGATGTATGGAGAGGGCACATCTTCATTATTCTATCTAGCATTCGTAGCATTCAGCTTTTTTAAATATTTGTCAGGTGAATTCAATTATATACTTATGGATGTGTGAAAGTGAAACACCATCCACTATTACTGAAGTTATAGTTTAGTACAGAGGAACACAATTCATTATTCGCTGGTTTATAGTGTAAACATGTATTTGAAACTTGATAAGCCAGAACCCTGTCAATATCGACTAAAGCTGGTCCCAAGAATGATCGGCTTATACAGCTTTCACTGTTTAACTATTCCATGTCTAAGCTTCTTGACACTGGTATAAAATCGGCTTGCAAATCAATCGCAATTTTTATCTGCTTCAGATTCCTCAAATTCCAAATCCTGTAACATTGCAAAGAGGGAAATCCGTTTTATGCAGAGAAGATGTCCATTTACTTGGATGATATTCAGGTGCTGAATGATGACGCCACCATGGATATTTCACTTCGGTCTGAGTGCCGTATTTGCATTATGCTATGTGTTTGGGGTAGAGTACCCCAAAGGACTAAAAAAGATCATGCTCTTCCTGGAAAAGTTTGTTTTCTTATTGAATGTGGACACACCAGTGCCCATCACAGTTACTAAAGCTTTGAATTTCGCATTCAGAAACATTGTTCACAGCAAAAACCAACTTGAATAGGATCCACGGTCGTAATATGCCTGAAAGTGTTGAAAGCGACATTAAATCATATTCACTCACTCCTTGAATTTGTTTAGACACTGATTAATAATAATTATGAAAACTGTATTCATATAGAGGATCATGAAACTTCAAAAGAGACCACTTGTCAGAGTTGATTGTACACGACTAGCAATTTTACAGGAACCTCGAAATTATCAAAATATCGAGGATATTGACTATTGGGTACGAATACTACATGTATATGATCACGCAGAATTGGAAAGTTTTGCACAGATTAAGGCCGTAAAATTGGACTTGCTGAGACTGGAAGGTTCAGATGGACTATAAAAGTATTATTCCAATTTCTCTGAAAGGACTCTTTCAGGGAGTAACGTTACTCCCAGCTGTTCTAACAAGCATCAAATCTCACAAACGATAAGGAAGGCAAGACAGTGTAGGCTTTCCAAATCAAGCTCTGAGAGTAACGTTACTCTCAACAGTTTTACCAGTGGCACAAATTCTATATAAGTCAGAAAAATGAGAGTAGCGCTACTCATCTTGGAGAGCCAATATCACTGTTATTCTCTCTGTGAGAGTAACGTTACTCTCAACAGTTTTACCAGCGGCACAAATTCTATATAATTCAGAAAAATGAGAGTAGCGCTACTCATCTTGGAGAGCCAATATCACTGTTATTCTCTCTGTGAGAGTAACGTTACTCTCAACAGTTTTACCAGCGGCAAAAATTCTATATAATTCAGAAAAATGAGAGTAGCGCTACTCATCTTGAGAGCCAATATCACTGTTATTCTCTGCACGAGTAACGTTACTCGCAACAATTTTACCAGTGGTTCAAAGTTTGAAAACGGGGAGTACCATTACTCATCATGGAGGCCATTATTGTGATTATTCTCTGTGAGAGTAACGTTACTCTCTCAATTTCAGAGAAACCAAGTTATTCAACCCCACTTTTCAAAAAGTGATGGATTCAAACGGCAATATATAGTCAAATTGACTTCAATTTGCTGAAAATAAGCCAAAAAAGGGAATTTTGGATTTTCCCTTTTTGAAATGGATTCTGTTTTGATCCCTTCTGCAGATTACATGGAATTCCAAATGATTTCAGGGTCAGTCTCAGGAATTGGATGACATAAGTATCCAATTGTCATTAATGCATCCTGTGAAATATGGAATTTCTTAGCCACCATACAATTGCATAAAGCTCGACTTATGGTTTAACTATTTTATATAATCTGTATGCATGCAACCTTAAATATATTGTGATGTGATTTGACAAAACTATTTCCGAAATTTTGTTTCATGACCCTTTAGGTCAGTTATTGTGAACATTTGCGAACACAGCTATTTGTGAGAAACAGTTATGTAATTTCAATTAATACAGGAGAATATAGAGAATGCTTGTGTAAGTGTACTGAATCATCCTGAATTTGACGAGCGTGTTTAGATAATGCGACAGATAGCTGAGCGACTTGTCTAAACTGCACTGAAGGTATGAGGATTTAGTTTTGAGTTAACTTGACCCTGTAATATCATAGCATTGTATAACAAGGGATGACCGGCACATATAGGCAGGCTAGCTAATACCATCATGTCTCAATGAAGGCTAAATCACCAACCTGTCTCCGATGATAGATGTACTACCTCCAGTTTTGAAAATGATCATCTACAGAATGGTCTGATGTTAATGAAGCTGGGTTGGTCTGCCTGCCAAATGCTGCCGATCATTCCTAAGTTAGGTGGTCTGATTACTAAATAGGCAATACATTTGGTGGCCAATATCGTATATCAAAACGTTCCCCAAACCCTGCTGAATGTGAATATGACACCCCTTTGATCAAACAATGTAAATTGGAGAATATAATTACAGAAACAAAGCGTCTCGGCACTGCCAGCAGAAGTCAATAAAGATTAAACAAACACTATTGAAAGATGGTTCTAAAAAGTGTATGATATCACTGCTACAACAAAGACTATGGCAGAAAAGAAAATTCCATCGGGAAGTATGTTTAAAAGGTTTTATATCATTTACTATGTCAAAATAGTTTGTCAAGGCAATGAAAATTCATGTCAGCAAATATGAAGGACAGTCCAAAGCTGTGTAGAGCTCCAAGACAGACCTGTGTGTCACACTCCTGTCACCAACCGATGTTAGTTTGTAAAAGCTAATACATCTAAACCAGTTTGTGCCGTCAGTGAGGGAAATGCCCTATTTCTATTCAATCCCCAACTGCCTATTGTGGTCCATTCATTCACAGCCTGTTGTGATTGTGCCTGGTTCTAAAAGAAGCTGCATAATTAATTGCCAATTGACACATATCTGTGATTTGATCCACATGTCGGGTACACACAATTTCTGGCAACGATTTGGTGTAAGACTCACGAAATATAATTGACACAGGATCTGCTGCAAGTTGTATTGTCAGTCTTTTGTCCAGGATATTACCTTTTCAATCGGAGGTCTTACACCAAAGCCTTGTCCAATTTCTAGGCTAAAACAATTACTGAGCAAGTAAAAACAATACTTAATAATACTTTCCAAATCATTTTTCTTGTCTAACATAGTCTTTGTTGTAGAACATACTATACAGAATTTTCTTAACTGCTTTTCAATATTGTGTCTTTAGTATTTATGTACTTCTGCTGGCAGTCCCAAGAACCATTGTTGTTGTAATTATATTCTCCAATTTACATTGTTTGTTCAAACAGGTGTCATATTCACAGTCAGCAAGGTGAACATTTTGGTATATGATATTGGTCATCAGCTGTATTGCCTATTTAGTAATCAGATCACTTGTTATTCTATTAAAAAGGTATAGTTGCATATGACACCTCCTTAATCTAATATGCGACACAAAATTCAGTTCGAGACACCTCGAGTATTAAGGGGTGACATATGCAACTACCTTTTTTTATAGAATCACAGGTGAGCTGATTATTAAATAGGCAATACAGCTGGTGGCCAATATCATATACCAAAATGTTCCCCAAACCTTGCTGAATGCAAGCAGGACACGCCTTTGAATAATGTAAATTGGAGAATGTTATAACAGAAACAAAGCGTCTCGGCACTGCCAGCAGAAGTCAATACAGAATAAACACACACTCTTGAAAGATTTTTCTAAAAATTGTATGATATCACCGCCACAACAAAGACTGTCAGAAAAGAAAATTCCATCGGAAAGTATTTTTAAAATATTTTTGATCAATTACTATGTGAAAATAATTTTCCAACGCAATGATAGTTCTTGTCAGCCAATATGAAGGACAGTCCAAAGCTGTGTAGAGCTATCCAAGACAGACCTGCGCGCCACACTCCTGTCACCAACCTGTGTTAGTTTGAAAAGCTGATACCTTCTAAACCATTTTGAGCAGTCAGTGAGGGAAATGCCCTGGATTATTTCTATTCAATCCCCAACTGCCTATTGTGATCCATTCATTCACAGCCAGATGTGATTGGGCCTGGTTCTGAAAGAAGCTGCATAATTAATTGCCAATTGACATACATGTATCTGTGATTTGATCCACGTGTCGGCTACACTAAATTTCTAGACTAAGACAATTACTGAAGAAGTATAAAAACAATATTTAAAAATACTTCCCAGTTTGCGACACCGGTGATAGTTATCCAGTAGGATTGTGAAGTTTAATTTGTTTTGGTCGTAACAAATAAAAGGTACTCGCGTAAGCAGGGGAGCCACGAGATCATGATAACATTTACCATTCAGGTGTACAACGAGCCAAATGATCACAACTAGTAAAAGAGGTTCCACATGCACCGAGCTTAAATCGTGAAACTCTAATCAAAACTGCAAATTTTAGCAGAGCGAAAGTCAGGTGTTCAAAGAGAACTTCAAAGCAAGAGAAGTAACTCTGATACCTGTTCAGGTGAAAACAACTGGAGGGTCGGGTAGCGGACGTAAAAAAATTACATTCTGCGTGTTGACTCCGCGTACTGTGTAACACAGGCATGTGACACCCGTCGAGCGCCTCATTGTTTTCTTTCCCGGGAAAGTGGAAGAGCGGGTCTATAAAATGTTTCAACGATTACAGACGATTTACAGGGTTTTAGAAAGAAGGATTTCTGCAGTTGTTCATTCTATTAATATCAGTCGTTATGATATTGCGTATTTCGGCGCGCTCGAAAGCCATTTGACGAAAAATATGATTGCGTTTCCTTTGCGTTTCAGTTCAAGGTAGCTATAATATAAACAAAACGTGTACCAACATTTTGGTTTTAAATAGTGCCATGTTGACATACTTTTTGAAAAAAAAAGCACTTCACAACGCCCTAATAAATCTAAACTCACCTCTTATTTTGTGGTAAACGAAGAGTTGGTGTCTTTACGCACTCGTTGAGATATATAATTAGACCACAGCTCATTTAATGTTCGAGTAGCAGACCGAAAAATACGCCACAAATCGTTCAACTCTTCTTGATTTTGTAGTCCGCCATGTTAGATCTCTGCGCATGCTCAGCGAATAAAAATATCCGGTTTGAAAAACACGTGGCCGAGCACCTGGCCACGCCTCTCCACGCCTCTCCACGCCCCTCCCCCCCCAACGATCTCCACGGACTCCCATCTAAAATTCAGCTCCGTGATGACAAAGAAACTGAGCATGAAGCGTTAAAATAGCTGATTGTTTTAACTGTCAGACAGTTTACCACGTATTTCGCTTTCCAAAACCTGTAGGTAATACACCAAATGCATTATTATCCCGTTGCTTTTTTTCACACTGTATTGGGATGGATATTCCAGACGTTCTAACTTGCGTTAAACCTCTTAAAAGTCGTTCTCTCTTGACGAAGTTGAATTTTAGATGGAAGTCCGTGGAGATCGTTGTGGGCGTGGGGAGGCGTGGCCAGGTGCTCGACCACGTGTTTCGCAAACCGGATGATTTTATGCGCTGAGCATGCACAGAGATCAAACATGGCTGACAAAAACAAGACGATTTTTGGCATATTTTTCAGTCTGCTACTCGAACATTAAAGGACCTGTGGTCTAATTACATATCTCAACGAGTGCTTAAAGACACCAGCTCTTCGTTTACCACAAAATAAGAGGAGTTTAGATGTATTAGGGCGTTGTGAAGTGTTTATTTTCTTCAAGATTTTGTCAACATGGCACTATTTATAATTAAAATGTTGGTACACATTTTGCTTATATTATAGCTAGGTTCAAGGTAGCCCTTGTTGGCGTGATCAGGGGATGCTCACGCCATTGGGTCTCAAAAACCGAGGTAACGCGCACGGCAAACATCAAAATTCAACTCCTGAAATTCGACCCAAATACATGAATAAATACGTACCTTATTCCACCAACTTATCCATTTACACACCCAATCTGCTCACCAAAGCACAGAGGGTAGAAAAAAACAAGTGACTAGTTTGTTGTTTCTCGGGACACATCAAAATGCCGCTCCTCGCTTCGCGCCATCTTTCTTTCCTTTCGTTTGAGCGCGCACGAGGATTACCCAAAATGCAAACCGGGCACGTGTCCGGAAAGAAATTCGTCCACTGGTAAACAACGTGTCAGCTGTTAGGAAGGCCATCAATTCTGTTTTGTTCGACTTGAATTTGAATTATTCACTGAAAACGGAACAAAGGAATATTTTGAAGTATGTGTGTGCCAAGAAGCAACAGAATTGATGGCCCTCCTAAAAGCTGACACGTTGTTTACCAGTGGACGAATTTCTTTCCGAACACGTGCGCGGTTTGCATTTTGGGTAGAGAGTAATCAACAGGTCATGGATAATATCCCAAATGGGCTATATATCTCAAATGGGATAGGATATCCCAAATGGGATATTTGTTGATATCCCAAATGGGATATATGACAATAAATGTATCTGTATTTACCAGGTACATGGAGTATGAGCACCAAGTAGTATATGCATTTACACAAAGTGAAATGAGCTTCTAAAAGATCCAAATCACAAACTCTACAATTGTCCCATATTTGTCTCCTGAGCACTTTCAGCTTATGTCCAGGTTATAGTATGCGGTGTTGTTGTTGTTGTTGGCCATTATGATATTTTTAGAGAAAGGTGGCTATGAATTCATTCATTCTAAATCATAATCAATATATATTAACAATCACTACTGGATACCTTGATAAAAGTACTTTTTCTGATAATTTTGTCAAGAAGATAATTGCATGTCAACAAAATTGAGTGAGGTTTTGGGTATGACAAGAGGCATGTTGCTTAATTTATTTCATGATGAACATGTCCATTTCCAAACCCTGTCCGAGGATGTCTGGGTTTGCCAATTGTGGACAATACTTTCGTCAGATATCCCATCTGGGATATGGGGGAATATCTCAACTGGGATATTATATCCCATTTGGGATATTATCCATGACCTGATCAAGTGGCGACGGAATAATCCGCAGTCAGTTTGCAACACAATCATTAGACAGTTTGCGACAGAGTTATCAGTAATAAGTTACATTAATTTTGCGAAGCATGGCAATCAGTATTTCAATCTGGACAGTATGTTTCCAATCCGCGAAACAAAGTAATCATTATCAGTCTACAACAGTAATCAGATAACCAAACTGCTACAGTAACGACGGTAGGCTTCCTCGGTGCATTTTGCGCACTGCTCATTATGCCACGTCCGACTTACCTGGAAAATCTCGATAGACTGATCTTTGCTCAGGTAGAACCGGTTTTGGCAGGTAAAAGGCAGCCAGATTGAAACTGGATTTGCGTGACGTCAGCTGAAGGTATCCTGCACGAAAAATGCATAGTGTTAAAAAAATAACACACGACAAGAATTAGCCATCGGAACAGGACGTACAGTCATTTTTAGAAGAATGACGTAGTATAAACGCGGTCAATATTCCAGATCGTTCAATATAAAAAAACTATGAGTGGTAACCAGCCCACAGGTGAGAAATTATGAACATGGGGGGAGGCTGTCTTGCTGTCAACAAATTTCAGAAAACGATAAAACCACTTATGAATTAATGTGTATACTAAACGTCAATAAAGGTGGTCGTCATGCTTTTTACGCTCCTTGTCTCGCAGTACAAACTGGTCGTCTGTCGACGGGTTGCCATGAACGCGCAATATTATAGCGAGGCTTGCGAAGGGGGGGCTCGGCACTGAGCGTGACACCAAAGACTAGCTTCGTTTCTTGGGCAATACGCATACAAAGCGTTTGAAGCAAGGAAATTCGAAATGACCTGCCATAACACATCATCGGTTGATTAATAATAACAATACCATTACTACTTCGGTTGGATCTCTGCAGTATGCTGTAACAGAGTTTTGATATTGTCACCGTAATAATAATCATTGTGATTGTAATTTACATGTGTTATGTTGTTTAAAATGGTACCTCCTCATCTGAGTGTTTGTACAATAAAAATTCAATTCAATTCACTAGTCTACACAACACTAGCCCATGTACAAAGACGCTCAGGAAACAATTCTGGGGTGAGAGTTCCATTCAATCTACCCAAATATCTATGACTGCGCAATAACTCGCCAATTCAATTCAATTCGTACAAGGCAGTGCAAAGATACAACATAAAATAACAGACAGATTCAGTTGGATATGTACAATGTTTTAAGTTCGTAACTGCATGCAATGAGAAACATAACCACAGACAGTTCCGCATAAAGACCGGAAATTATTGTCATCATTGTATGTTATTTTGATTACTGATTATTATTATTCATGATTACTGGCAACATAAAATGGTCGAGAGCACTTCTGGTGTACGAGTTAAATTGTGAGCATAACAGTTTTGTTCAGTCAACCACACAGACAAAATACGTTATTGAGAATAATCATGCAATAGCTGAAAATCAAATTCCGCAAATTATAAATACAACACAAGGCCACCCACGTTGTCTAAATGCTGAATTACACGACCAGCTTCCAGTTACACCACGTGAACAAAATCAGGAGTTCTGTAAGTAACAGTTTATCCACAATGACAAACATCTGACAATAGTGCAGATATTTCATAACAATGGTATAGAAAGAGGAAGCAACAGTTTGCATGCTACAGTAAAAAGTCGGTCAGATATGTTAACCTATTTAACTTTCTCATCTTCTCCAGTTGGGTCGTATAACCTCATACTATAGTTCACACAAATGACCTGCTAGCCTATATGACATATCAACATGATCAAACATCCACCCCACCATTGCACTGAAATTCAGGTCTTCCTTCTCATAAAACGCGCCGGTCAGAAACCAGACAAATTCAACAAGCTGAACCCTGCTGACATTTAATTTTGTGATACTGAATGTGACGATGGGCTGGTCACGTGTCGGACGAGTCAAAGTGAAAGCAAAAGGTTGGGGGAGGGGGGTGGGGGCGGGGATTGCGTGATGAATTCTGCTAATTCTTCCTCCAACATGATTACATACACCTCCTGTCTATTTATGACATGATATACGTTGAGAGGTTGAAATAATTCAAATTTCCAAATCACGTTTCACCGCCTTTACCGTCGTTGGGATTTGATTGAAACCGCCCGATGGAGATGAGAGTAACAACGACAGGGGGCAGGGGGCTCCAAACATTGTTTAACATCGTATAAGATTGTATAGTTGTATACAGCATCGGTATGTAACCAGCTAGACCTCTGGAAACAATATGTACCTGACTACTTGATAACATTAATAATCCATCATCA
>JAVTVY010013698.1:0-52807 GCA_036873755.1 Hanleya hanleyi | reverse complement strand
TTTATCACTTTGGAAAGGGGACAATTATTGTGTAAGTTAAAAGCGGTCTGATACGTTATAAATGACACGAGCAGTTGCAAACTCCAAGCAGGATTAATATCTCCTAATGTACAGGCACGATTGGAAGTAACCTTGTACAGAAGATGGATCAGTTATTTAAATCTTCAAAGACTGAAACTATAGGACCCAGACGATGGATTGAAAAATCTACAAGAGATTGAAATTTCAAACGAATAAATAAGACAATTCAACGCGTTTGGTCCCCACGTGCACTTACATCATGATAATGTGTATGGCCAATGAGGTGGTATAGTGTATCATCACGCTACAGGGTCAACACGCTGAGAATAAAGGGAATAGATAAGAAATGGGGGTTCTGGCTCACGAGCAATAGGTCAATAGGTCAGCATGACATCATAAGCAGGTCGAGGAGTCAAAGAAACGTTCGAGAAGGGGTGTTCCAGGTCATCGTCTATTGATAGAGCATATAGGTACGGTGTTCAACATTCATAGTCCATTCGGTAGACGGATCTTTCCTCGGGATATGACATATTTCATGGGGGCAAAATTTCACGAAGCTACATCTCGTCCGTATGGATATCTGTTCTTCGATTTAAACCCCATACCGCGGAAAATGACAGACTGGCTACCAATGTAATATCAGGCGACGAGGAACTAGTGAAATAAGAAGGGCAACAACAACTACTGCTTTATCCAGCCCCAATTCATAATCCATCAACACAAATTCAACACATACCCGTTTCTCTCTCTAACATCTCAAGATCCAGCATTGTCCGCTAAGAGGAATGATCAAGTGGGAGAGGGATTATATACGAGGACAGATACACCGTGATTCAAATGGAATGAAAATGGTTATGGGTTCCAGCAGACGCAGACCCATCGGAGCAGAAAATGAAATGGGACGACGAAAAAGAAAATACTCTTCACATGACGAGAGTTGTGACTATGACGAACTCATCCATCCTGCGGAAATAGATCAATTTACCGATTTGCGTGGTGACCTCTCGGGCTATAGATACGGTCCGCTGAGCAGACGAAGACCGCAAACACACCTCAGGCTATGGACACGGTTTGGCGAATAGATAACCATGAACAGCGCGACCCCTCAGTCTATGTACACGGTCTGGTAAGCAAACGTTGAACACTGCACCTCTAGGTTCTATCAATAGACGATCACCTAGAACACCCCTTCTCGAATGTTCCTTCTACATAGAAAGATTACCTCTCGACCTACTTATGACGTCATGCTGACCCCTGAACTACCGCTCCTGAGCCAGAACCCCCATTTCTTATCTACTGAAAGGTTTCTCGAGTGGGGAGACTACAAATCTGGGTTGTTTACCGCCTATAATTCATCATAGGAATAGATCTATCAATTTAGAGAGGGACAGAGTTAAATGGTTCTATGCTGCAATTAAAGGGTTGTAATCTGCCAGTCTTCCCAGTGTTAAAATATATACTGTAAAGAGCCTTCTTTCCAATCCTGAATCGTAAAATGGATAAATAGTACCAACAAAATTCTTCCCTGGCGTAAGCGCCGTTTTGGTTCCAACCCTAAACCCTTTCCAACCCTTTTCATAAAGATAGGCGGTATGAAAAACCCTTTAGAGGGTCTCTCGTGGAAACCTCTAGCATAGAGAAAAATATTGTTAGAATCAACACCAGTTGTATGGATTTTAACACAAAACGTTTTGTGTTGAAGCCATTTTAGCACAAAATTGTGTTAAAAGTTTCTTATACGTGATTTGTGTGAGAATAAGATTTGATGTTATTGTGAACTGGAGGGCAAACATTCATATTGTATACTCAAACAACTACATTTGATTAAAAACACTTGTCGACACGGTTAGATAAAAAGAAAATGGCGTCAAAGATGTACTGGATTTGTTCGAAACCTAGAAATACGTAAAATGTGATGTTTCGGGGGAAAACAGTGGATGAAATGGAACTTGGAATAATGCCATGATTTTCTCTTTTTGATTCCAGTCTGACAAGATGGTGGTGCCAATCACATGGTAAAGCTCTTCCCTCGGACTGTTGCTCAGAATACAACTGATCAGGTATATAGTCATCGTGTTCAAATTTCGTGGCCACGAGGGTCGTTGTACTGAAACATTCTTTCATTCTTAGATCAGTGTATAGGTACACCACAAAAGTGGGCAAATGCGGTCTCGATGAATCAGCCGAAATTTGCAGGGGGTTTACTTCTCCTCACTTCGATGCTTTAACATATATGAAGTTTTTTCTTCTCACTTGATAGCATTTAGGACGATTTTTATTTCGAAGCAAGATAGTGAAAAGCTCGACAGAGAAATTCCTCTTGCAGCGAAAGAGATCGGCTCAAACGAAGCGAGGATATGGAGTATATACGCATTTGGGGGTTGCTTACGAAAACAATATAATTCAAGTATTAAAAAATTACTAAAGTCGTTAAATTATACTGATTTCAGTTTTCAAAAATGAATATCTTCCGTATTTCGTTCCATATTCGTAATAATTAATTTCTTCAGAATGTGAATATTGGAACTATCTGATTTTGAGACATCCTTAAACATTTCAGGAAAGTAATGACAATAAGTATAACAATGAAGTTACCAAATGATAAACTGTGTGTATTACTCATCCACTATTATAGGAGCGCCATCAGAAAAGAACTCCTAGTGTGAGGTCACCGTGATGGTATAGATCAGAATCATTGCAGGCCACAATCAACTCTGAAAAGCGTGCATCAGCCTATATTTATGAATATATGTACTAATTTCTTTGCAGCTTTATGGAGATAACTGATGCTCTTGACCTTCGACCCTTGACCGAAACACGACTGAGCCGATGGAGATATTGATTGTATATCCGTGTGAATGCTATCCCTCTAAACAAGCTGAATTTTCAATGGATTTATATCATGATTGTGTCGAATGAAGGGGCCCAATATCTGCGTGCATTCTATTGCATTGGTAAGATACGTACTGGTAGGCCCGCAGTTGGATACAATTTCTCTGTATTATTCACACTAGGGAGATCGCGTGCCCTTTCTATACTACTCATCGCGCACTACTCATCGCGCATGCGCAGTCGACCCATTCTTCTGTAGGCCCATGAAATCTCAGGTAGTGAAAACCCCAGGTCTCTCGCCCCACCCTATCCCGCGCCACGCCTATATGCGACCCGCTGTGCAGTGAGTAAAGCAGAGTAGGAGTAGGAGGAGGAGTAGGAGGAGGAGGAGAACACGCCACGAGACAACATTATCGACAGCCCAGTTGCACGTTCTGAAAAAAAAGAGACTTTTTCCGTGGTACCGTAACTTACCTCTTCAAATATAGATAGACTATGTCTATTGTCAAGATTTGTGTTCAATGCTGCCAAATTTTATTTGTTATGATGGATGTACAATCTATATTTCCGATTGTTTCGTAATATAAATGGCCTTTAGATTTTCATGTCAAAATGTTCTCTCGACTCTTTGAATCTCTTCCTTTTTCTGTCTCGCCTGCTGTACACTCGCAAACACATTATTATTAGATATCTGTTCTTCTGTATTGAAGGATGAAGGGCCAATCTCATTAAAACCTCGGCTATACGGCTAATACACATAGCTACCGCAGTTAGTACCCGTACCGATATTCCAGAAATTACTGATAATTAGGTCATTTTTCGCCAACCAGTCAACTAAGAATACAGCCTCTTTGTACGGCCAATCAGATTTCCGCACACTTTGGCTTATGCACGCACGGAGATGACGTGTGCCTGAGTTACATCTGAAAATGTCAGAGATGTTAACGTGGATAGAGGTTTTCAAAACTGTGTGTGATCGTTTCCACGTGGATTCTTTAACAGAAGGACAGGTTATATTATATGTAAACTACTGCCATTTAGAAAGTAGGTAACATTTTTAGGATGACACTTTAATGGTAAAGCACAAATATCTTTCGGGGACCCCCAAATGGTCTATAAGTGCTTATTAACTGCTGTAGCGATGTATATTAGCCGTATAGAGTACGATGCCACAGAGAGAGGGCATAGGATTCCATTATCTCGCCATTGATTGAGTAGGCAAGATGTCTTTCCTCTTCACAAACCGGCAAGCAAGGATTTCATCAGAAACAGAGTGATGGTGGATAAGATAGATGATTTATGGCAGGTAGATTAGTAGATTATTCTAACGTGTATAGATGTTCTGTCCAAGTATACGCAATGGCTGTCCCGGTGGAAGGGAAAACGGAAGAAAACCTATAGCAGTAAGAAAAATAATCAAAAGCGGAAGAAAACCTGTTTATCTACAATCGGATAAAGAAGAGGAATTTCTGAACCGGAAAGTGCAGACCAACGAGATTTACTTCTACCATACGTGTAATGAAACAGAAGTTAGCGTTAGTTTCAATTGGACGTTGAAGAAACGTATGTTTCGTTACTTTATAGCTAAAAGCACGAAGCGTTACGTCGATGTTTTAGGTGAACATGTCAAAAATTACTACACCGTTTATCATAGGAGTATCAACATGACCCCAAAATAGTCCAGTTAATATGTGAAAAAATTGTGCCCTTTTTCATAAAAGCATGAAATTTGGTATGGAGGTACATTGTGACCTGGGGAGCATTTCTGGGAGCATTTTTCAAAATGGCCGCCAGAAGCCCATATTAGCATCTAGAATCCTGCACTGTTTTATCTGTTTGGCAATATTCTTGTTCGTCATTTATCAGAATATTGATAGAAAATCCTATATCAATGGCCATCTTGAATTTCAAGATGGCCGCAATCCGAAGCCGATTTCAGTCAATAATTTATTATCCGCGCAATATATACATTATTTTAGGGGTATGGCACGACGACTATTTCACCATAGCTATGGTGTAGTACTGGCCACCTTGGATTTCCAAGATGGTCGCCATCTGAGTCTTATTTTAGTTCTGTTCCAATGATCACTCGCAAGCTTCGAAGTTAAGGTGGCTTCACTATAGAACTGTGTATTCCTGGGAGAGAATTATCGGTCATCTGGGGTTTTGAATTGGCGACCATAGGAAAACATATTTTCAAAGTCTTATTAGCCAACCAAGTTATTAACTTGATATGGAGATCAAACTTTCCATATCATTTCTCCCATCTTAGCCTACACTACCTGCTTGTGCCCGATTATCCTCATAACATCGACATTCCCGATCCACATAATTACTAAGTCGTAAATATGACGTAGGGGCTCCATACGTACTCGATAGTCTTCAAGAATCTTCAAGTTAGTGCAAGTTCTCATCAGGGATAGGCGTCCATGCCTTCACTACTATTACTATATATGATAATAAATAATATTGTGAATACATAATATACACTCTCCCTCCCCCCTTGATACAATATTACAAACTGAATCTAGCAGTTCACCTGTATCGTTTTGAAGGCACAGTTATATACCTGACCACAACATGTGAATATATCTTAGAATCGGGGAAATAAAAACCATGGTCGAATAGAACTAACTGTATTAAAGAAAAGGAAAAATACACAACTCACATCACCTGATATAACAAAGACACCAGAGGGTATACGATGGAATGGTAGAATGCTTCGAAGCATATCTTCGTATGGTTTACCTAACACACAAATGCAACGACGTTACGGTACTCCAAATCCGAAAAGTTGAATGCTACATGTAATTGGACTTTGAAGTATCCTCCCTGATGATCTCATCAAAGCATATATCGGGAAAAGGTTTAATGAAGCTGACAAGACAACAGGATTTTCATGTCATTCAAACTCGATGGAAATTTGCAAAACATGCTAAAACGACCCCTTGAGCTCCGGATTAGTTTACAGTATGAAATGTAATGCCAGTGACTTGCCTGCTATAGCATTTCGAAAGATGAACGGTACTAATAGCCAAACAAAGAAGCTTGAGTGAAACCTATAACAACTTAACTAGTTTTTGTAGTAATTGTTTGCGAGATGAGTAAGCTCGTCACATAAGTGCAGTAGCTTTGTCCAACCAGTTTACTTCACTACTATTAAACGAAGACAAACATCTAGATATAGATTTTTAGATATAGATATAAAATAATACATTTATATAGGGAATAACATATACTTCATATGCTTTTAGACATAGGCCTATTTCGCTTAAAACATAGAGGTCGACCCTGATAAGAATTTGCATGGGCATAACATGGAATGCCCCAAACATAGCAAGTTTTTTAGAAATGGTCTCTCGACAGAAATTTTCAAGTTGAGGAGAGCATGTTTTTATGTGTATGGAGCGAACAAATCTTGGAAGTCAAAGTACTAAACCGCCAAATTGCTGGATTTACTTTGTGGCCCTATAAACCCTTCCCGCTTTCCCAAAACTAAAACCACTAAGTTGAAACCACCTGTGGGGAATGTCCATAACGACATTGCCTTACTTGCATAACATCAAATGATGTAAATAAGATTAAAAGTAGATGGACAAGATCATGCTGTATTTAAATGGGCATGAGTACCAGCTGATTCCGTGCTCCATCAATGAGATATTTGCCATTGGAAACAATCCATGCTTTGTTTGTATCTCTATGAAATGTTCTTGAGGTAGTGCTTATCCTAGCATCCACGGTTTTTGAAATTTCAATCCAATCTGTCACCATCCCCGGATATTCATCGGAATCTCAGAAAGATAAGAGCGGAAATACTCTCTGTCTTCATAGCTTTTCATATTGGGGTCCTATAGCTCGTTTGTTTGATTCAAAGCGGTATCGGTACTTTGAAAACTTGCGACCATGCCGACCCACAATAATGTATGCTAAAATGAGGTTGGAATAACCACAGAAGTGAACATAAATGGAACGATTTTTTCGTTCTGTGTTTCCACGTTTCGAATAAATACATGATTTGCCATAACGTTTCGCTGAGTATGTCCTCCGAGTTTCGAAGTAAATCCACTTAGGCACGCTGTAAGCATAGTCACCTCAACATCATGTTAAAATATATTTTGGAAGTGCATATCCAGAAATGTCTTTGTGTTCAATAATGTATTTCTTTCGATCTATTTCTTCACGTTTTGTGAAAGCGTGCTATACTAATTTACATGACAACATGTTAAAAGCTCTATTATACAGAAACGTACTTGCGGCCATATCCAAGAAAAGAAATAAATTAAAAATAGTGGACAATAAATCGTCCGAATAGCACATCCCGACAAGACTACGTCAGCTGAGCAACCAAGGTAAATCTGTTCCCATTTGCTGGGAGAGGTAACCCTTACTTAACCCTACCTGGCCTGGGGGGGGGGGGGGGGCGGAAAGTGCCCCCCCTAGTGAAGTTTCCTCTGCTGCTCCGAAACGACAAAACCGAGGAGGCTGAAACTTGGTGACTTTTAAGGTTATCTTATTGGAGTCATTATGAGCCTATTTTCATATACCCCCGGGCAGAGGATCATGGGTAAATTCAAAATGGCGGCCATGTGGTATCCGCGAAAGTACACTGTAAGAATTGGCGACATGTTTAACGTCTCAAAATGAAACATGAATTTGTCCCAACTTTTGGGACATGTTTGTACGCACATATTTCATTTTGAAACGGCTTCATGTTTCAATTTGAAACACGTGTCATCCTCATGTGTGTTAATGATGTCTCAATATCAGACATGTCGTCGTTAAACACGTGTCCGTTTGAAACATGTGACATCCTGCACAGTGAAACATGTGTTGCCTCAATCTGAAACATGTTACGGTCGACTACATGTTTCAAAATGAAACGTCTAAGCCCAAACATGACTTTGTCCCAACTTTTGAGACATGTCGCAAGCGAAACGGGTCCGAACATGTCTCAAACTTGGAAGTGTTTCAAAATAGTCTATCTCCCATTACATGTTTCATCAGATCGCCAGATCGCCTGTGAAAGAAACAAAAATACACGAAACATTTATTAAATTCAACTTGCATCAGTTTTTATTCTCTTATCTTCAACGGAATTCAAACTCAGGTATGAACCTACAATAATCATAGGCTACAGGCAGGAACATATATAACAGACCAGCTTGATCCGCAGGTTAACAATGAATATGATAATTCCAGACAGATACAAGTTCGGTACATCATAATTCCTGATGTGAACCAACTTATCATAGCGTGCAAATTGTCCATGACAATAATGTGCTGAAATTTTGGTGAACACCAAATGGTACATTGTACATTACATTCAGGTATTAACCAATAATAATAATAATTTACTTAAGTTCCACATCGGTGTGTTGATATGACACAACCTAATCCAGCACACAGGAAGAAGTTCTCAACAGGGGGTGCTATATTACATACATATATAGACCATACTTGCTAATTTAGATAGATGAATGTCTGTAACTTGAAACTGATTGATCAGCTCGCGGTAAATATCTCTGCCCAAAGAGTCGTTGAAATTCCATTCCGTTTCGGGGAATGGAATACGGATCGCAGATGATTATTAAATAACGGAGCCTGGACTCGTCTCGAGTTGTTGCAACAGTGGTCACAGTCAGTGAGGAAGGGGGAATATTGCTTCACACACCAACAATATTCAATATTTTCATAGCGATGAAAAATAATATCCCCTCTCTTCTCCTGGTTCATCTTCACCAGCCAAGTCAACTACATCGCAAAGCTCTCTACGCTGCCTTGACATTCTTGGCTGGTGGCAGAGGAGTACTGATCTGCGCCACCTAGCGGAAGTTTTAACGATGAGCAACTTTTTGCCTCCAGGAGTTGTTCCCCTTCAATTACAAGTCGACCACACTCATAAGGCGGTTCGTTATCGTTCGACCGTGCAGCGCGTCCCAAAAGCTGATTCAACTGATCAGAACACCGATAGTGGCCGTGAAAATGCTTCTCCTGTGTTCTTTTCCCGGCAGAATTTCCCCACACATTCGACACAGCTCGTTCTTAGTGGGGCCGCCATCGTATCGTATCGTATCGTATCCTTCCATCTTGGTAATCAACTGCTACGTAACGCCCATTCTGATTGGATGCAGCAAGCCGTCTCTGCATTCCACTCATCGATGAGGATTCACGTTCGAACTTTACTAGAGAAGTATGCCAAGGCAATGTACAGAGCAACGTGATGTACGTCGACTTGGCTAGAGAAGATGCTCCTGGTTTCATCTTCGCATATCCAAGTCGAACACTACAGGAGTTGCTTTGGCTGAACATAACACAATTTCTGATCAGAATACGAGTTTGGTGATGTCATAGCTCTATAATCATTCCGTGATCCATATTAGGAGGAGTGCAATTACCTCTTTAAAATTCAGATTTGATTGGCTATTCGAAAGAAGTTAACATCAATACAACCACCACTTGCCATATTTGGAAATAACACAGACTGACATCAAAGAAAATCCTCGCTGCACTGTGTTGGCAAGTTTCTATGTTGATTGGCTATATGATATCACGTGCATTTCCCAGTTTGAACAATTGGTGAAGGTAAATGACGGAACATTAGTGTAGTATTTAACTTGAAATGGGAAGATGCCTGGTTTGGTGTCATTTGTGTCACACAATGGCCGAATCCCGCGCAATGTTGTAATCATATATAGGGCAATCGTATTGAATACGTCCAGAAAATTTTCTGATGCGCTACACACATTTAAAATACTGGATGTATAGCTTTTGTCACATAGAGAACACAGTTGTTGTTTCTCCCAACGCGAACTCTCATTGATGCCCCATCAATGTCACTCTTTTTTATAGCAACGCTGCTGTGTATTTTGTTGGTATGAATGGTTAACGAGATTACTCTTAACCCTTCCGAACATGAAGGAGAATCATGCCCTCACCCCCACCAAACTTTCTACGTTATATCTCCGAAACAACAAATTATTAGGAGCTTGATTTTACAGCGTAATATATTTGAGTCAGTTTGTCCCTATTTGCATACCCCTCCCAGAAAAGGATCATTGGTAAATTTAAAGTGGCGGACATGTGGGGTACCAGAAAAGTGATGTTTTATCTTTTTCTTCGCGATTTTGTTTTTGTGGATAAAAGAATGCATGAACTATTTTATTCCACATCAGATAATTCTTCCCTAATATACCCTGTAGTTTACTTCGGAGAACGTAGCACAAAGAAACAAAATGGAAAATCTGATCGAAAAATCGATCAAAAATTCATATTTAGAATATGACGTAACTGTGAAGTGTTCAAGGATTGGATTTTTTTTGCACTTTCTAGCAGAGCGCACTGTGGGGGCTTTTAGACTCAAGAAGTAAAAAAATATTTAGTGGCAATTAAGTCTCTTCCAAGGCCTTGGCAGGGCTCAAATACCCTAGGCCTGGAAGAGTTATATTACGATGCAAATAATTCAATTAAATGATGGTCGGTCTGTTTATTCTCAATACCGACAGATATATTCACGATCGCTAAAGACCAGAAATAATTTTTTGGAAACTAGTGCTTTCATGCACCAGACAGCATTATCTGTCTTTTATACTGTGTTCCTTGAGACATGTCGCCTTTGCAACTTGGTTGTACGTGTTTCGGCTTTGATGTTTCAAACAGCTATTCGGGTCATTATAGTGAAACGGCAACGCCAGTGAAACATGTCACAATCCTCAAATAGCTGTAATCTTACGTCTTTGAGACATGTTCTCATGAAAAACAGGGTGAAACATGTAGCAATATGAAGCATCTCACATGTTACCCATCTCAAAATGAAACGTTAAACATGTTTCCACTTTTTACAGTGTAGTGTTTTTTAATCTTTTCGCTCCATTTCTTCATATTTTCCTTGCTCAAAAGGCCTTGAAAGTATTTTATTTATGCAAAACTAATTATTCTATATTTTATTTGATTTTGTTTGAGAGAAAAATCGGAAAAATGAAAATTTCGAAAAATTGACCCCAAAATGGCCAAAAAAATGGCTTCCGAGAAGATGACGTCACAGTGGCGGCCATCTTGGATTGTTTAACATTTCCCGATAGAGCTTGAACCAAAGATACTGTGTGGTAAGTTTCAGCGCTCTAGCCTTAGTGGTAGAGAAAATATATAGGGGGGCACTTTCCGCCCCCCCCCCCCCACTCTCTTAAATAATTAGATTGAGATTTCCAATCTTGAGAGCGATTGAAAATATTTCCAATCTAATAGATTGACTTTAGATTAATAGTCCATTCATGTAGATTGGAAAAATAATTCCCGCCCAAGTGCATCAAGCCACATTTCCATTCTTTATAAACAGATTGACTCTACATCTCGTTATCAACCAATCAGACGCCAAGAAAGTGACGCGGTTGTGAGTCACGTGTCACGAGCTCACAGCGAGAGGTTTGCGTGAACTCCGTGATGGCGGAGTGGATGCAGGAGTCGGAGCGGTAGACGTTGAAGGGTAAGGAGCAACCACCTCGCTGGGGATCTAATAATACCCCAGCCACCAGTCAGATTTTTGGACCGGATTCGGGGCCTTCGCGCACATCGCCGGAAGTGACATCATATATAGTAAAATAGATGTTTGCCGAACATTTCGATTACTTTTCAAGACTGCATAATACCTCTGTTGATCTAGCGTTAAAAAGAATTATCTGCAGGTTATTTTCCCTGTGTATCTAGACAGAGCATATGAATAGCAGTTCGCTTATGTGCGACACTGAAGGAGTTGTTCGACCGGATTCAAACGGAACGTAGGTTTTCCCCTATACGTCATAGCAACGTAGTAAAGGTCAACTTCCGCTATTGGAGGCAGGGATGGATAATGAAGCCTCCGAAATGGAGCATGCGCTGTGGGTAGGATGGGTAAAGGAGAACAGGCATCATGAATATTTATTAGCTGAAATCGCGTGACGCGCCAAAGAATGTGGCCTCTATTCGCCGGAACTTTCCTTGGGGGTTCTAGAGTCTGGGACCACTATTCAACTCACTCAAAAACAGATAGGCCGTCACACATCACCCACCTTATTCTCTTTAAACGTATGAATAATTTCCCATCAGACTGCAATTCTTTAAAATGAAGCCATATTCACGAAATAATTATCCCTTACGAAGGCACATAGCTTTGTATGGAAATGACGAAGGTCATTACCATGCACTCTCAGAAATATTCATGAAATAATCCTGAATAGATCAGGCTGCACATCCACAACTCAATTTCAGGGATTTTACCTGAAATCCAGGGATAATTTCCTGAATGTCAGAAAAAAATCCCTGAATGAGAGGATTTCCCCTTAAATTCAGGAAAATTTACCTGATTAATAAGTTCCCGACCCTATTCAGGTACGTAATCAAATTCAGGTAATTTAGTTTTAATTCATGGATGATATATATATATTCATACATTGCATTAAAAAATATTCTTATGCCATATGATCAGTGAATTGACATTCTGGCAATCTTTAAACCTAGTCATATGGGCCGGGGGCACGGCCAACATTCCGCGAAAATATGACGGGGGATACGCCGGAGATGGTAACCAACACTTGATAACTCTAACTGTATCTCTTCGATATTTGATTCTGTTAAGTTATTTTTAAACCTGTACAGATACCCGTTTCAAAAATATATCTTTTGCTACACATTTCTTTCGCCTCACGACGAGAAGTTTACCGTAAAAGATGGATGGTGTCGATTCGACGGGAATTTTTCGCGATACACCGACACAAAACGTTTTAATAACTTTCATTGAAAATGCATCCAAAAATACAAATCTAAATAAATAGTTTTCATTTCGAGTACACAGTCAGAAAAATGGTGTTAATTAACACTAAAAATTGGTGTTGACTTCAACACCAAAAAACAGTGTTGAGTTAGGGCCTACACCATATTGCCCCAACACCATTTATTGGTGTTAGTTAACACTGTTATTTGGTGTTAGTTAACACCGTTATTCGGTGTTGAGTCAGCATCCGCACTCGTCGGTCAACACTAAAAAATGGTGTTGTGCCGGTTTCAACACCATTTATTGGTGTTAGTTAACACCGTTAATTGGTGTTGAGCCAGCATCAGCACTTGTCAGTCAACACTGAAAAATGGTGTTGAGCCAGCTTCAACACCATTTATTGGTGTTAGATAACACTGTTAATTGGTGTTGTCCGCATCAAAACTGATCGATCACCAAATGAAAAGGGTGTATCAATTGAGGTGAATGAAAAACCAAAACAAGATTGATAGACAAAGAACATATATTATAAAACGCAATCTGTAATATTTCATTGTATATGACACTCATGTATAACTAGAGGCCACGGCCACACTTGATCCCATCGGCCTAGTGTGAACTTGCCGTCCCTTTCACATGACCAATATAAATCTCCAGTATGGACAGATAAAGGGCATTCAATGCAGTGTGAAAGTTTAGCTGCTGTGCAAAGTTTCACTGTTGAGCAAGCTTACTTTCCCTTGTACAGAAAAGAACAAACCGAACACTAGTACCATAGTTTTTCCATAGAACCATGGTTTTACCATGCTACATGTAGTATGGCTCTACCATGGTACCGTGCTATGACCACAGTACATGTACCATGGCTTTACAGGTTCAATGGCTTTACATGGTACATGTACTGTGACAAACTGCATACACCATGGTAAAACGATGATAAAATTGACCAAAAACATAGTGGTTCGTACCATGGTATTAAGTCTGGCATTGTACTGGAATAAATCTGCATTCACATCAGATGAATTGAAGAGACTGAATGCTCAAGAAACTAAAGCAGTTGAAGTGATTTATAAAGGTTTAATAAGACCTCATGCAAACATAGCATATAGCTGTCAATTTGGTTCTGTATACTAGCATGTTAACTAGGTGTAGATAGAGAAAGAAGTAGGGTTTAACGTCGTTTTCAACCTTGTTTCAGTCATATCATGACGGTGCCTACATCTGCCAGAACGCGAGAGTGCTCACAGTTCCCATTACCTTGGGCATTAAACAGTCCAGCCAGTATAGCGCCCGGTCACGCATCCAAGTATTGACCGAGCTTAACGTTGCTTAACTTTGGTGATCTGACGAGAACCGGTGTGTCCAATGCTATAACCCGTATCATATCACATATCTACTGTTGAGTTTTTTCTGTTTCCTGATGAAATTCTTCGCCGAGTTGTTCAGTTTCTCCCTCATGTAATAATGGATATCAGATGTCGTCTTGCTGGGATGGTGCTGCTGGATTACCTCTGGAAAAGAAAAAGAATCAACATAAGAATTTGTAAACCTAATATGTACGAGGCAGGAAGTGGTGAAGGTTGTATTTCAGTTTTGGTCGACAAGAAGGATAAAGTCAAACAAAAACAGGAATCCATGTAGGCCTTTCGCAAAAAATAAATGATTAATTCTTTATTCCTTTTCAAGTTCTTTCAAATACACTACATTTTGAGTAATTTGGCTTCACTTCTTTTCAAAGAAAATATTCCAAAAGGCCCCCAAACAAATATTCTATATGAAACCATGACATGAGTAGGATTAATGAGAGTATTCCCTTTGTATTGGAAGAGTTGAAAACTAGAGATTTACATTACTTTAACACTATCACGACCATGATACGACAAGGGAGGGGATCTACTCAATATACATTTTGAGTTACTTCCTCTTGTGTGGGAACCCTTGGCCTCGGCAAATATTGTTTATCTCTAGTACATAAAACATATTTACCTCATTGGGATCATATAATTGTATAATATTGTATGATTGTGCTATTGATCTGTAAACAATAAATATATTTGATCTGAAAGATATGGCAAACTTGACACATATTCACATTTTCTGGATCATGGGATATAACACATTAACGCTTCACCAATGAAAATATAATTGCCACATATAGAAGTGTTTATTGGACACTGCAGCCTTATGTACATACCTGTTTCTGCCAATTTCTTTCTTTGAGAATCGACAAGATGTCCCTTTCAGCCCTCTTCTCGCTAGTTACTTTGCTTTTCTTGTTTGTCTTTCATGGACTTTCATTCTAAAAATACAAAATGAATTCATTAAAGATAACAGTGAGGAGTTAATAATCTAGCATACGTAATGCATATCTGCATTCTGTGTTTTTTTTTTTAATTATGGAAAATAACTGTCATAATAATTTTTTTAAATGCTCATTTATTGCGACAGAATACTTGATGAAATAGAAAAAAATGTATGCTAGAAACAATCAGTTATAGCCATATCACACCTTGTTACAATTCAGGAGCCGCAGAGCACATTTGAAAGTGAGGGGGCTGAACTCTATACCGGTCAAGTTAAATGTTGGACTGCTTCCCCCCCCCCCCAGCTCCGCGGCCCCTGAAATACAAGGAGAAAATCAAACATACAGACAGTTATCCAGTTCCGCAATCGAAATTCTTCTGAGGTGTGTTGTGGCGAATACACATCCATTGAAGGAAAGTTACATATCCTTAACTTAATTTGAGCTGATTTTTCACTTGCTATAGAATTACCTCATCTTCGGAACTGGAGGATTGTCTTGTGGATATCGTTCGTTTACAAGCGTCTAGATCGTCATTGATAATCCAGCCGTCGTCCATTAGAGAATATCCGCGTCCATAATCCAAAGACCTATTCCATTTTCCATATAACAGTATTAGCACTAAATTCAAAAAGACAATCATAGTATACATAAACATAGGCTTGTTTCCTGCAAGAGAGAAGCGGTCAACAGTTTTCAACGATGCCGGCAAGACATCATGATGTTCAAAAATATCAAATCCGTATCGCCGATCAGTATTCTTAATCCATAATATTCGTTGTAAAGTCGTCATCTAAAGAATGATGTATCTCAGTCACGCTTTGATTGTGACTCTTCATATGAGTACCATGAGGATCTTGCAGTACATGGGTTCATACGGCCCCTAGCCCCGGGTTAAGCGGAATTAGACACAAGTTACGAAACGTAGCGCCATAGATCTTGCACGCTACGTTCGTACTTTGCTATCAGCATGCGATATGTATCGCCAAATTTGAAAAACTTTGAGTGGAGGCGCTTGGTGGAATAGCCCTGTTTTATAAGTTTCTGCAACAATGTTTTGTGACGTTGATTATAATCATCACATTTAACACAGGTTCTAGCAAATGCTACTAAGCGAGATATGTATACGCCATATGCAGGTCCCACTGGAATATTACTATCCAGATAGGGATAGTTTACGATGTCGAAATTGTAATCATCTCTTTTGTCATAAAGTCGACGAGAGAGAATGCCCGCTTCATTTTTGTAGAGATAGAGATCTAAATAAGATGTGCCTGTAGGGCTATCTGCAGTTTCCTTCAAATCCAGTGAAGGTGGATATATATCCTTCACTGCTTCATTTATATAGCGATTATCCACAGCGAGAAGATCGTCTATATAGCGTTTGGTGAATGAGAAGGAACGGGCTTTGAATGGATCGGTTTTTGAAAGCGCCTGCATATAGTCATATTCATAAGAGAACAGATACAAGTCGGCCAACAGGGGTGCACAATTAGTACCCATTGGAATACCTATATGCTGCTGATATATTGTGTTGCCAAATTTCACATAGATATTTTTAATGAGAAATTCAAGCAACTCTATAAACAAAGAAACATCCCATGAATGATATCTCTTGTATGTAGTCGAGATAAAGAATGCTTTATGGCTTCCGACATTAATATATCTACGATCAGTTTTCTTGAACACAGATACTATCAATGAACTTAGACGGTCAATAAGGTCCTGATGAGGGATTGTAGTATAGAGTCGAGAAATCCCATGTGGATACATGTCTGTACGGTATGTGACCTTTGGCATCAAGTTCTTCCGTAAGACATTTTGAGTTTTTCAATATCCACATACATTCAACGCCAGAGTTCTTAGAAATAGTGGCGCAATACCTTTCCCAAAATGCTTTTACCTCCTGAAGGGCCTCGTCAATAGGGTTGAAAGAAGCTTGGTGGTGCAGCTTCTAGAACCAGCTATGAATCTAGCTTTGTATGGTGATTTATGCATTTTGGGAGTCCAGTATATTTTTGGTATGTCGTTATGATTGGTTGGAAGACAAATACCTCTTTCCCTGAGAAACTTTTGTGATTGTTAAATAAATCTTCCAGAGTAAATGCAGTTTGGGAGTAAGTAGACGTATTTGATGAAGATATGTCTACACTCAATTCTTAACCAGCACCTGGTAATAGTAATATTTACATATGAATATTATATTATTCGGAGCTTTGTCTGCTGGGACTATGACGAATTTACTCTGGAGATTTGCTAGAACTTCTTGCGAATTGAGGTTTCTCAGTACTTGTTTTGCTTGGGGAAGAGTGCTTCTGTCAATATGGCGGATTGTTTCAACGACCTTGTTCTTAGTGAGGTCCAGCCAATCAGCGAGTACTGTAGATTCAACTTTTTCTCGCTTAGACCAATCAATAACGTACTGTTCTAATGCAGACAGGACTACCTTCTTGTCGGCCTTCAGATTTATTCTTCTTGGCTCTCTATATTTAGGTCCTTTCATCAGGAGTAATTTCAGATCCTTATCACTCACCACATGAAGGTCACCAGTCACAATATGTTTGCATGGTGTATAGATAAAGTTCGACAATTCACAATCACAACAATAGCCTCCTGACGTGTATAAGTTCCAGTCAAACTCCTTGACAGCATTGGAGTAATTGAATATTTTGGTGGCTATAGATTTAGTGTACTTATATGAAATGCAAGGAGGTTCTGTGAGCTTAAAATAGTTTGGTACAGCGTTGCGTACCTCTGGATCATTCAGGATTCGAGGTAAATTAATGATGTCCACTCCTTTATCTAAGTAGTTGAGTTTCAAGAAAAGCCGATCTTGAGATGTTTCGATTATGTTCACTGGACGATACAACCGAAAATACGCTATATCTTGACATACTTTACTGATTTTTGATGGTATTATATTTCCTGAAGAGGCAGATTGCTGTATATCTCTGGCTATTTGATTTAAAGCTCTCAGAGGTAACGCATACAGAACTGTACGTAAACTATGTATACTATTGGGTGCGTTAGTTAAACCCACTAAGTAATTTAAAGTGATATGATCGTGAATCATCGAACTATTAAACTTTCACCAACCATGGCTGCGTTGTCTCCGTTGATGGGGTTTAAATAGTTGGGTAATGTTGGATATATTTGAACGGCGGTTTGTAGCATTGCCGAACCCACTGGCATTATCATTTAAACCAAACGGAAACACTGACCCAAGTTCTAGCATCCAGAATAATTCCCGCTCTCGGATTTTTCTCTCAAATCCAAAAGGGGAATCCTTAGTAGATGGATAGACGACGTCTATGATCTGAATACTAAAGATGTCCCAGCCGTGGTCGGGTCCAGAAAAATGCTTACCTATGAGCAATTGCTTTTTCCTAACGGATTTTCTGTGACCGTTCACCCTCAGATGGAGTCTTTGGGTGGTCTTGCCAACATACTGTTGACCACACTTCTTACAGGAAACTAAATAAATACAGTTTCTAGTAGAACAACTAAGATCAACATACGAGTTAACAGAATATGAGTTACCAGTTAACGTGGAACTAAATGAAGCTGAAGTATTAAAGAGTGGACACGTGAGACATCCACGATGTCCACACTTAGAAATTTTGAAATTATTACGTGCAGAATTCGGTGCTAAACAATCATCAAGCGCAATATTACAAGGTTTGATGTCATGGCCTTGCTTTGCTGTCAGAAATATATCTGTCATTTGGATTGAAAAAAGTCTTAGTGCATTTCGAACTATTAGAGACTCGGCCGAGAAACCTGCACTAAGGTTCCTCGGGTCTGTCTTCATATTTTTTCTTATAGTTGTGCTCATTATGTTTGTTGGGTGTGCAGGGACCCGGCCTCGGGACAACTTGTCCACCAGCAGAATCCAGGCATACACAGGTTAAAATTACAAGCGTCTAGTCCGTCATTCATAATCCAGCCGTCGTCCATTAGAGAATATCCGCGTCCATAATCCAAAGACCTATTCCATATTCCATATAACAGTATTAGCACCAAATTCAAAAAGACAATCATAGTATACATAAACATAGGCTTGTTTCCTGCAAGAGAGAAGCGGTCAACAGTTTTCAATGATGCCGGCAAGACATCATGATGTTCCAAAAATATCAAATCCGTATCGCTGATCAGTATTCTTAATCCATAATATTCGTTGTAAAGTCGTCATCTAAAGAATGATGTATCTCAGTCACGCTTTGATTGTGACTGTTCATATGAGTACCATGAGGATCTTGAAGTACATGGGTTCATACGGCCCCTAGCCCCGGGTTAAGCGGAATTAGACACAAGTTACGAAACGTAGCGCCATAGATCTTGCACGCTACGTTCGTACTTTGCTATCAGCATGCGATATGTATCGCCAAATTTGAGAAACTTTGAGTGGAGGCGCTTGGTGGAATAACCCTGTTTTATAAGTTTCTGCAACAATGTTTTGTGACGTTGATTAAAGTCATCACATCTAACACAGGATCTAGCAAATGCTACTAAGCGAGATATGTATACGCCATATGCAGGTCCCACTGGAATATTACTATCCAGAAAGGGATAGTTTACGATGTCGAAATTGTAATCATCTCTTTTGTCATAAAGTCGACGAGAGAGAATGCCCGCTTCATTTTTATAGAGATAGAGATCTAAATAAGATGTGCCTGTAAGGCTATCTGTAGTTTCCTTCAAATCCAGTGAAGGTGGATATATATCCTTCACTGCTTCATTTATATAGCGATTATCCACAGCGAGAAGATCGTCTATATAGCGTTTGGTGAATGAGAAGGAACGGGCTTTGAATGGATCGGTTTTTGAAAGCGCCTGCATATAGTCATATTCATAAGTGAACAGATACAAGTCAGCCAACAGGGGTGCACAATTAGTACCCATTGGAATACCTATATGCTGCTGATATATTGTGTTGCCAAATTTCACATAGATATTTTTAATGAGAAATTCAAGCAACTCTATAAACAAAGAAACATCCCATGAATGAGGCCATGTTGCCTCTCTGTTGTCTTCCCAGCCTACCAAGGGATTTCCTAATGTCGGATATATTCTCTCCATCCAGAAGTCTGTCCAGTATGGACTTCAGCTCGGGACGCTTGTCTGAAATAGTGAAATATCACATAACTTAATGTTAACAACATGCTTAAGGTTATCCCCCTCTTATTCATGCTATGAATCGAATTGTTTACAGGAGCCATGGAGCACATTTGAAAAGGGGAAGGGGGACTGAATTCTATACCAGCCATGTTAAATGTCGAACCGGAGCTATCTAAGATAGGACTTATAACACTGCGGCCCCAAAAAGTGGAGGGGCCAGTCCCCCCCCCCCCCTCCATTACGTTTTCCTGTTGCTCAGCATTAAAGCAAGGTGGCCATTCTACAAATATATGATAAACAACAACAACAAATATATGGTAAACAAAAATGAGATATCAAGTGATACATTTAACATAAATAACACTCGGAATTACATAATTTTATTTATTACAGTACTTACCACTGAATCTCAAAACTTTGGCTGGAACAACTATTGTATTGCGCTGTGGCCATTTCAACTCGCATATGGATTCGAAGTCCCGGGAATCATTGTTGAGCTCATCCCGCCATCTACTGATAATGCGAGAAGTGTCGGCTATTTCCAGAGCATTATCCTCGTTGAACAATTCGTAGACAGCTAGCTTGTATGCTATGGTGGCATAGTTCAATCAACTTATTCGTGGACGGTTATCGAGGTACTTGATGTCGAACCAGTGTCCTTTTTTGGAGGCGGTTGGACTTTTCAGCTTTTTAAAATTGATAATTACAAGGTGAAAAAAAACGAAGCAAGCCACGACTTCATTGTAGAATGACTTCATGGGGGCTTTGAGACGTCTCTGTTGTTGTTGTTGTTGTTGGTGGTGTTGTTGTTAATCTCGGACCCTTCAAACTTTGACTCGACGCCGTGCTGCTCAACGGGAGACTCGAGCAACGAGTGTCAACAATTTGCCGAGTTAGGAGCCCTAAATTAATGCTAGAATCTCACTCCGCGAACAATAATCCCCATTCTGTCTTTCGACAGAGAACTGCATGGAGTAACTAGTCCCATTACAGTTCGCAGACCTTCCGCCATGATTGTTGCATGAGAAGCCTCGTTTTCGATCTCACACTCGACGGAATCGATCAGCCATTCGGAAAAAACGGAAATCAACGAAGTATAGCAACAATTCGGTAGATGCACAAGTGCAGTCAAGTGGTACATTTTGGGTGAGTTCCAGCCGACGGCAATTGGGAATATGATACATATGATATGTCCTGTAAGTTTGGAATTAATTGACCTGTTGTTTTTGTTATGTGAATTTTGTACTCTGTCAGTCATTGACGCTTGTACAATAAGGGATTATCTTATCTTATCTTATCTTATCTTATGGGACGTAACCTGCGGGAGATTTGACGGTCGCGAAAATAACATTGAAGTCAATGAGAATTATTTTTAAAACGCAGTTTTGCAGCTTGATTCTGGTAGATAATATTCAGAAGTACATTAGCTTTCGAGCAAGACAACTTGTATAATTTTCACTCATATGGAACAGACGCTGTCAACGAAAAACGATCATGCTCCATGCAAATCTTACGACGTCAAACGACCGGAACTCACCCAGCAGGTCATGTGATCGACACATGAGAAAGAGGCGAATAGCCTGACTGATCACCGCAGATAAACACATGAGAAAGAGTCGAATAGCCTGACTGATCACCGCAGATAAACACAAAATAAAATAGAGAATCCCGGCGACGTAATGCTGTTGTTGTCTGACAAGTCGAAATGCGACGAAGGATTTATTCGGCAACTTGAACTACTGAACTGACAAATACTTTTGATAAAAATACTCCTGTATTAAAGTTGAGAATTCCGTATTCGCGTCAAATTTAGGAAAAATCGTATAAAACTTTGAAGCACATGCTGACTGTCAGCTATCCGCACATTTCCCTTTTCTATTCGCCAGGCAGCTAGTTTTGCCGAATATATGCATATTTTAGGGATATTCATAAGTATATTTTATTCATCAGCACAGTGGCTAGTAAGATTTTCATCACTTTTCTCCCTGACAGCTACAAAAATCTTGTCTTTCTAAACGCAATTTTGTCATGCGGTACTGAACCGCATGCACAGCATGCTAAGTCGGCAGTCAGTCTATTCGTGAGACGTCTGCTCATCGAAGCAAGGCCAACGCCGTAGCTCTGCAGGATCAAAGTTTGCGGAGTTGAACTTCCTATTTCCGGGAACTACGGGGAGAGTCTATCCTTGTTTATAATCCCCATAATTAATGCAGAGATCACAATTAAACATGTTATAAGCCTCACTGATTCCAGCCAGGAAAATAAGAATGTCTTTTGTTCTAGGCCAAGCGTTCATCAGAGTACCGAATATATAACTGTTCAGAGGTCAACATTTCTCTCCTGCCTCGCCCCACGTGGCGCTATTGGCATGCTTATACAAATTACAATCAGTACATTTGGTAAACATCATTTGTTTAACTTTACCGGTTTCTAAGCCATTCTGTCAGTCATTCAACTTTATTCACAGGCATATAACTTTGCATCCATTCATTTATTTGTCGTAAATTGAAATCCTTCCAATTGTATTTTTTGTCACTAACAACATTACGCCAAAAAGTCGGGGAAATAATATTTTGGTTAACTATGGTATATTGTACCATGGTTGTTATGTACCATGCTATTACTATTGTTCAAAGTGGTTAACCATGGTATATTGAACCATGGTTCATCTGTACCATGGTATCACCATAGTTGAACAGAGTAACCATGGTACATTGAATCATGGAACATCTGTACCATGGTATTACCATGGTAGTACCATGCAAACCATGTAAACCATATGTACCATGGTATTACCATGACAACCATGGTATTACCGTGGTTACCATGATTCAATCTGATGTAAACCATGGTATTTTTTATAACGGCTGGCAATTCAAATTGCATTTTTCTTAAATTGAAATTTGAAATTTTGAAATTGAAGTAAATTCAAATATCAATTTGTAGTTGGTAACATTCATATTGGCGTAAACCAAAACGGCGAGCCTGCCGGGTTTCACATAACCCTTGTGTTTTTTTCAATGTTGGAATTTTAACACCATTCTCTTAACACCGTTTTGGCGTTAAACTGGTGTCGAAATACCTCCTTTTCTTAACACTGTTTTTTAGTGTTGAACTGGTCTAACACCAATTTTCAGTGTTAGATTTTCAACACCATTCTTTCAACACTGTTTTTTGGTGTTGAACTGGTCTCGACACCATTTTTCAGTGTTGGATTGGGTCAACAGCATTTTCTCAACACCACATTTTGGTGTTGAATTATGTCAACACCGTTTCTCAACACCACTTATTGGTGTTGAACTGGCCTCAACACTAAAAAATGGTGATGGGCCAACACCGTTTTTTCTGGCTGTGTATTATAGGATCATGAAAATATAAACGTTTTGTATATTCTTCGTTCTTGTATTAGTTAGCTTGTATTCACCGCGAATTTTCCGCGATATATACCGACACCAGGTTTCAATACCGGTAACTTACTATGAAAACGCATCCATAAAATAAAAATCTAACTGCTTATTTTTCATCTCGAGTGTTATAGGAACATGAAAATATAAATATTTTTGCACTATCTTTAGCTGTTTGCTTGTAATATTTATCGAAAAAGATGGGGTCAATTCGCCAAGAATTTTCCGCGATACCGACACTTGGTATTGATAACTTTACTTGAAAAGGCTTCAGTAAAATAAAAATCTAAATGTATAAATTTCTTGCCTAGTATTATAGGATCATGAAATAAAATATCAGTTCTGTTTCTGTAGCAGTTTCCTTGTAATATTAATGGGAAAAGATGGTGCCGATTTGACACGAATATTTCGCGATATTCCCGACAGTACAGATTTTGATAACTTTCCTTTGCAAACGCATCCATAGAATGAAAACCTAAATACATATTTTCATCTCAGTATTATAGGATCATGAAAATATGAATGCTATGAATTATTTTCATAAATAATATCATTATCTTCAGTTACTTCCACTGTGTCAGCAACTACAATCTGGACATAATACATGACATGTTGGAAGGCGACTGTCCCTACGAACTGAAGTTACTGCTCCATCAATTTATTTTTGTGGATCATTTCATAACACACGCAGAGCTGAATCAGAGAATTAGGCCATTTCCTTATGCCTACAATGACAGGAAGAACAAGCCATCAGTGTTGCAAGCTGATCGCTTGAGGAATCTTGCAGATCACAAACTGGGACAGAAGGCAGCTCAGTTGTGGTGTTTGCTTCGGATGCTGTCATTACTTATTGGTGTTCCTGTCGGAAATGTTCACTACGAGTTGCTCCTACTCCTCCTCGAATGCATGGACATTATATATGCTCCATTTCTTCATCAATCCCATACCATTTACTTGAAGCACTTGATACATGAACACCACGAACATTTCAAGCTGCTTTTCCCCGAAATGAGGTTAATCAACAAACATCATCACATGATTCATTATCCGTCATGCTTGAGAATGGCTGGGCCTTTCACGACAATGCAGTGTTTCAAGTATGAAATGAAACATGCTTTCAGCAAAAGAATAGCCTATGTCAATTGCAACTTCAAGAATATATGCAAATCGGTTGCATGTAAACATCAGGTCCTGCACTGTGCCACATGGTCAGAGGATGGTTTGAGGTTGGACTTTGAATGCACCAGTGGTACTATGAGTTCAGTTAACTGTATTGATGGTGTGAAGAGGTAATGGATCGTCTCCAGATGGACGAAGGCACCGAGGTGTTTGTCGCTGACCGAGTGTTTCTGTTCGGAACAGAATACAAACCAAACTTATACCTCGTTACTGGGGGTTGAGGCTGAAATCCTTCAGTTCAGTAGAATTTGTAGTATTTTAGTCTTTGGACCAACACCAGAACATGTGCATTTTGTTGTGAGAAAGTGCCGTAATACTGGATTCTTCCAACATTCCATGCATACGGAGTTCATGAAAGTGACCATCTGCCATACAGTGTTGTAACACTGCCGACGATAGTGGATCATTTGCCTCTGTCTGGCTTAAATTCATATGAAGCGGACACTGCAGTTTACATTTTCCCTCGGTATTCCCTTGTTCAACCCAGGTAATACTACAACCATTCTGTGTGGCTTATATAATCATGCGACAAGCATTGAATTTGGGAAATTTGTGGGCAAGGTAGAATTAAGGTTTTGGTGGAATTCAGGGCACTAAGGCCTGGCTGGCATAAAATTACTTGGAAATTAGTAGCGGGCACTAAGGCCAGTAGGTAGGTAATCCAAGGCAATGGTCTTGGTGGCCTGCTTAAATTCAAGGCCTGAAGCGATGTCAAAACTTAAGAGCCAATAAGTGCTCACTCAATGTGTGGTTTTGCTGATGGAATGTTGTTACAGTTATTTTCAGTGCAAGATATTAAGTCTTTGCTCTATGATGATGCCATATGACACCTTTTT
Organism: Hanleya hanleyi; assembly: GCA_036873755.1. Lineage (NCBI taxonomy): Eukaryota > Metazoa > Mollusca > Polyplacophora > Lepidopleurida > Hanleyidae > Hanleya > Hanleya hanleyi. The sequence continues at coordinate 27,373 of JAVTVY010013698.1, read as the reverse complement.
CTGAACCATAGTGTATGCTGGGCCGCCCCATAGACCCTTTAGAAAGTTCACCGCTAAACTGTCGCATGCGAAACAATTCTGTGAAGTCACATAGGGAGCTTATGATTTTTACCTTCACATGGAAAGGGACAAGTGATTTTGTGTATTTAATATTGCTTGGCAAGTAATGAATTTATTAATTTATTTGAGGCATCAAATGGATTCATTTGGAATGGAATGGGGCATCAAATGGGGCGAAGAGTTAAGATTATGGAACTATACATGTGTATATACAGAATAATGATGCTGAGTGTCCTGTTTGATGACGGAATGTTAGGCGCTGTTCATGATTCCTCACAACTATTGCAATTTTTTTTAAATATGTACGTTTTTTGACTCTTTGATTTCTAAATTATAGACAATGATGTTGACATGGAGGTTCTGTCTACAATGACTGAAGATGATCTCCTGTCAATTGGACTGATTCCTTTGGTGCACGAAGAAAACTTAAACTGATAATCTCGAAAACAAGATGGGGTCAAAAAGAAGATTGGATACTGTGTTTCATTGGGGGCCATTCAAGTATTTCGTAGACAAATATTAGATTTTTTCACACAATTTTTTACCAAACGTATTAAGGAAAAAATCCTGATTTTTTCTACCCCTGCCTTCCCACCTTGCTGCATATGTAATACTTGAATGTTTGCTGTATTACAAATATCAATCTAGCTTGTATGCCTTGTATTCTGAAAACTGCATTTGGCAGTAACTGTTATCACTGGGTTTGATTGGGTCATGTTATTTTGACTTTAAGAATGCTTCATTTTCATCGCGGCGGGCACTCCATATTACTGGTTGGCCCGGTGTCTGGATAATGTAACTGTGAGAGGTACGTATGTCTGCCTAACGTAGGATGCTTCAGTGGGACAGCAGGACAGCATGACTTTGGTTTTATACGCCCGTCAAATTTTGACGGGAAGAGTTATGGTATCATGATGGCGGCGTCCGTCGGTTAACTTTTTCTCATCAGCGCAACTCGTCCTAAAGTTTTCAGTTGATTCTTTTGATATCTGGTGCATGTGATCGGTACCAGTGTAGATATGCACACACTTTTTTCGGCCAGATTTGCGTTTTCTTGAGTTACTCCCCTTGATTGTGGTCTGAAATCCTTTTATTTCGCACCCACCGTCTTCGTCAACGCAACTCATTCCAGAGTTTTCAATGGATTCTTCTGAAATTTGGTAAACATGATTGGTACCATGTGTAGATGTGCATGAACCTTTTTCTGCCCGATCCAACATTTTCTTGAGTTACTCCCCTTGATTTTGGTCTGAAATCCTTGTATTTTGCACCTACTGTCTACGTGAATGCATATTATTGCAGCAGAGGTACATAATAATTTTTTTCCCGAAATGATGGCCTTGTTTGCAGAGCACTGCATGCGTTTTCTTTTCAGGGTACATTCCCAGAACTTGAGAGCAATTCTAGCAATTCTGCTTGTCATGCTGGCAATCAGGCAGAGGGTCGTCGCATAGGAACACCTTCGAAGCCGCGTTTGGTAAGATCAAGCATATGTACGATTCGATATGAAATAAGTTTTCTTGTGCATGATGTACTGTATATTCAACTAACCTCCACCTACATGTACAGTTAATGTTTTGAATACAAGGACATATCACCATTCCTCCAATTAGTCTGATTCAAAATTTTGTTCAACTTGAGTTAGGGAATAATTTGGAAACACTCATTTAGAAGATTAATCTTCTAAATGACATTTCTTATTGTGTTGAGAGGCATCCATGCATAATGTAAAACTGTTTAAAATCCAGATTTTGTAATCATTCAGAGCATACATTATTCTGTTCCAAGGTAGATGTGCTGAAATAGTATATGGTTTACTATCTCTCATAAACCTTGAACCGGACATACTTGCATTTATGAATAGACACGATGGAGAGTTTATTATTCTCGAATATCCAAACTTGAACATGTGTCCTATGAGTGGGTCATTGCTTGGTTAAGCTACATATCGCACCGATGAATCTGTGTAGTCTGGCTCTGATTTGCTCATGACTGGAACCGACTTGCAAAATTTGAAGGAAGTTGATCTACTTTATCAGGTGTATTATATTTCAGAAATTCAATGTGAAAGATGTTGTTTCAAGACATTTAGATGGAGCAAAGATTGCAGAAAAACTTGAAGGCGGAGGATTACTTACAAGCCAACAAAGGAGGACATTGCTGAGAATTGCTGTGGTGACCTTAATCGAGAAATATGGCCTGTGAGTCTCTGTTTGGCATCAACTACTGCAGTAGAAATCGACCGGCATAGCCATGAGCACTATCCTAAAATGAATTTGAGGAGAGCATGCGGGGTGTCTCTCACCTGTATTGTCTTAAACCTGTATTGTTTAATATGATGGATATATAATTGCTTACCATATATAGCAAATTATTGCTGCAGAGGTACATAATACTAGTAGATTTACAGCTCTGCAAATTCGGGAAATTACATGATGCTCTTGAAATGCAAACATAAGAACTATCATTCTGAAAGGCCTATCATTATCTGCTACTGGAATTCTGATTCCTTGAAGCATTTGTCTGGATGGCAGGGCTAAGGTGTTCCTCTGAACATTTTCATTAATATATTTTTGACCTGACTAAATTTAAAAAGGAATAGACAACCGTTGATAAACGTATATTGCAAATGAAAGAACAACTCCAGGAGTGTCCAAAACGATTTTTATTTGAATTATGCCATTTTTTTCAACCGTTAATGATAAATTCTGTGGCTTGTAAGGCCGCCGGCATTACGGCAAGTTTAGTGACGTCACTGGGCCACAGAACACTGCAGTGAACTGGGAGGACAAGCACAGTTTGCCTTGCACTGGAATAATCGCAGCCCGATAGGTCAGCAGGTGTGGCTATATATCCTCGTATTCTGTACGCTGTAAATACCGGCTGATGTTTGTACAATTACAATGATCTTATCCTTGTTGTTGAGAAATCGGGTTTGATCTGTCGGTCAGTCTAGACTAAGTGTCAAAAAAAAACACAGCATCGAGTTGACTGATAAAATATGCTTTCGTAATAGGCCAATACTTTTCAGCTGATGGCTACGCCAACATGCGTCAACATAATTCGGCAGTAACTCACTGAGATTGTTTAGTGTAATCGAGAATGGGAATAATTCTGATTTCTGTGTTACCAATTCAAAGAATCGAGCGTCAACAAAGACCGGCACTCAGCCAGAAAACGAAACTAAATCTGCCCCTGCTGGAAGGCCGTTTTTCCGGGAAAAGATTATCCGGAGATTTTTCTCACCGTTGAACTGTTACCGAAAGAAACTGTCCAGCATGACACGGCCGTTAAATACCCACCCAAATATCTAGCGTGCGAGAAAATGTACCTGAGAAAGTTTATGGAATAAATCCTTGTCAGCAAATGTCCGCACTTGCACATGTGCTCGTCTGATCGTTTCCTAACAGGACATCTCACAGCAGAGCCGATTGAACGAAATCCGCTACCCGGCCGGCTTCTACGTAGCCAAGTTGACATGGCTTCGTTCGTTCCTACTACGCCATGATGCCTCTCAATGAACTTACATGTACACTCCGGGATCACACGGCTCCAGGAGTCGTTCGGCTCTATCCGGCAATAAAACAACCTCTCCCAGCTCTCTGTCCATTTGTTTTATCAAATTCGGCAAAGAGTTTGATTGCCGTGAAGAGCTCATCCGTCTGCAATCAGTCTTCAAACATCAACGGTCGGTTGAATTCTCCGCCATTATCTTTGTACGTGTCATGTGATCAGCAACGTATCGTGCCCACGTGACCGGCCGTATGAAGATAATGGCGGAGAATTCAACCGACCGTTGATGTTTGAAGACTGATTGCAGACGAATGAGCTCTTCATGGCAATCAAACTCTTTGCCGAATTTGATAAAACAAATACGCAGAGAGCTGGGAGAGGTTGTTTTATTGCCGGATAGAGCCGAACGACTCCTGGAGCCGTGTGATCCCAGAGTGTACATGTAAGTTCATTGAGAGGCATCATGGCGTAGTAGGAACGAACGAAGCCATGTCAACTTGGCTAGCTTCTACGGTACATGCATCCTCGACCGATTTCTACGGTAGATCGTCTTCAATGGGCTCGAACACGCCTGACACTCAGTTGTATCCCTCGACACTGGTCCCAAGCAGCGAAGATGAAAGCATGGTTTGGCCCAGCCAGTCATTGTCATCAGTCAGGTTAAAACTCCATGCAAGGCGAAATGCAAGGCGTCGGACCCTTGGAAAAAGTTGAAAATCACTTGCTGCCATGTTTGCTCTCTAACAGCGGAGAGGCCCTTTGACGTCATGAGCTAGTTGTCACGTGAATATCACTCGGCCGCTCATTGGTTAAACCATAAAGATGGTGGCTCCCTTCATTCAACCCATCTGGTCATTTTTCCAATGTTTGAGAGTATTTTTCTTCGTTAGAAAGAATCTCAAAAATAGGAAAAAAATATTTTTGGGCACTGTTTGGATTGGTCTTTCAGTCGCAGTTTACGTTTGCCAAATGTTGTCTATTCCTTTAATGTTTCCATAAATAATTTAAGAATAATTATAATTTAATGTTTCATTGACAGATACCCAACATCACTGGAGAAGACTACGTTGGCAAAAGAAATTGTTGAAGCTTTTCCTGAAACTAAAGACAGGACACCAGGGATGGAAGGCCATGTAATTCTGTTTCTTTATTTTTTTCAGCATATTTTCTGTAAATAACTTTATTCTAGCATTATTGTGCATTGCTTAGCAGCTGCAAGCTCTTTTCGCTGTGTAATTCTTCAATTCCAACACAAGGTGAGAAGAAAATGTACCTCGCTTGCTCCGTTGTTCACAGAAAATCCTGATATTATTTTTGTCCCTTTCAGTCGGTCATTTTTCGTGTAAGGTTCTGTTATTTAGGCCTTAGTGTGACTGAAAAGCCCCCGTCTAGAATCACTGCAGGGATTAACAGAAGCTGAAAATTTGAGATTTTTCTATGGGGATATGCTGTTTTGATGCATACATACTTTCTGATATTCCATTTAAAGCGAGGGTTTTATTAAAACCCAGTTATGAGTTTGTCGCCATACCACTGTTTTGAAGGGACAAAGACACTTTGCTTTCAGTTCTTCTGTGAGTCTGCCTACCCCATGTAACATTTTTCTGCAACAGCCATTAATCAGACTCCTGACTTATTGCATGTTTAATTTTTCAAGGTTTATGTAATTTTAGGAACATTTCTATGACAATGGACATGGTTTCATAGAATACCGATTGAAAACTGTGAGGAACACCAAGCCAGATGATGATCGATGCAGAAAACGCACATGTTACTCTCTTCAACAACAACTTGTCCGAGGTCCCCAATCCCAGGATGCTGCAGAACCTGATCCTATTGATCAAGCCATGCTTGCGAAGGTTGGTTCATTCAGTATCAAATTGTTGGTTGATACTTGCATGTCAGGCATTTTTCTTTTAAGGAAAAAAACTTAGTGATGACCAAATTTCATGATCAAATTTCATCACGGTTGCACTGCATTGTTACCAAAGATCAGTTATTGCCACTTCTCTGTGAATCTATGTTCTCTGATTTATTATACATCTTGTTGCATTACAGTAGTTCCCTCCATAAAGAGTATTACTCTAGGATTGTAGATGTACGCACTGTTGAAATATTAGCACCATCATATTGATTCCCTTTTAGGAGGTGTATTATCTTTAAATATCGGCATCAAAATAAAAGAATCTGACATGAGATATACATATCAGGCCTCCCAGCAGACATATTTCCTATATTTTTCAATCCTCCTACATTTTTAGTATAAATTGATAAACCCTCCTATAAAAAACATATTTTTGATAAAATCGCCTACAATTTTGATGATGTTGCTCCAGTTAGTGTAGAAATGATTACCGGTTCCCATTATTACCAAGTTTAAACTGTGCAGAAAGACTGGCATGCAGACTTCTTTCACCTTCCCAAGACTCTGCTGTGGCGCCCAGCATTTTAGTCTGAAGGTACCCCTGCAAGCAGTGCCATTAAAGATGACCTTGGGAAAGTGTCAGATGTTCTGACATTGTCAATCCTTGTAATCCGGCTCTCCTTTGCACCTAGACCAACTAGGTGCTGCTGAGCTGGGGGCCAGCAGGGACCCGGCCCACTAATATGAAAAGAGAAGGAGCCACTGACCTCTTCGATCCCCAATAATTGTGACTTAAGAGCCTTGAAAAATTAGGTCAAAATTAGAAGAGAAGCATCTGAAAGTTTCCAGGGGAGTACCCCCAACCCCGCTCTTTCTTCCTTCGCTAGTCCAAATTTATCATGGCCAGTTTCAAATTACAGTGGTTTCATGCAAAGTGCTTACTACAGTTTGTGTTCTGTCTGATTTAGTGTTAACTCCAGCACAGTCTTCATGAATTATCAGTTTCATATGATATTCACCTCTCTTTTTCGAGAAAAACATTAATTAGCGCTGGAAAGTTGCCGTGTTTGGCACCCGCAACTTCAAACAATTGTCATTGATGCAACAACTTGCGCATCGATGAAGTGAACTTTTCTTGTTTAGGTGTTAGAAGTTGACTTCTGATAACACTATCACAGGTGAGTCTCAACAATAACTGGAAACTCTTATATAAACAAATAATTTGCATTCCAAATTCATATATTTCCCACTATAAATTTTGCTCTACCCTGCTAGGAGATCTGACATATTATTGCCACACACCTTTCATGGTAAAATGGTGCTTTTCAGAATTGCTCCATGCTTATAATGCTATTTGTATTTATTTATTTCTAAATTTATTGAACATAAGGTGAACTGGATGAAATATACGCCAGCAACGACCAACCTAGCAAAGCATAGGCAATTCTTCAGGGAGACTCATTCTCACAGGAGGACGGAAATAGCGGCTGGACGGACAATAACAGAAGTGATAGACCAGACTTGGTGAGATACAAGCTATATATCACTTGTAATTTGATTGAGGGCCCTGTTTGTCTGATAAGGCTGAAAAGTGGTCTTTTTCTTTCCCCACTAGACTTCAGTCGCAGTTAATACTGAGAGTAGATATTGGATTATTAAAGCACAGACCAGATGAAAATGAGTTTCCCCACAATATAACTAAATTTCTCCTAAAATTGTACATCTTTTCAGCTAAATATGGAGTTCAACATGCTATACCCAGACTCCAGTGATCTCTTCTTGACAAAGTGGGAGACCTGTTTCAGGGAGAAAATTATTAAAATCGGAGAGGACTACCCAGTTATGGAAGTCGTGGAAAGTTTCAAAGATGGTGATCGTAAGTTTATCATGTATTGTCATAGACATCGTGGAATCACAAAGAATTTGTTGCCAATGTCATTAGACAGTTGGTTCAAAGAAGGCTGAAATTGTTAACATATATCCTTTTATAACCCGACTCATCCAAGAAGTATCATTTTCACGTTTGTCGGGAAATTCGTTAGGTTGGACTGTTTTGAATTCACTGACAGAGCAAAAAGGGATATTCCACGAAGTGGTACATGGAATCCAGGAGGGGACTTTCCGTGACCCGAATCACCCATACACAATATCCCCGATGTTAAATGACTATGCCACCCATTACACATATACCATAGAACTAAAATCTTCCCCTATTCCATGTACTTTTATCTGGAACAGCCCTGAACATGCTGAACAAACAACTGGTAGCAAGACGCAAGTTATATATCCTGAATTTTTAGCCCACCATCACCAGATGGTGGGCTGTTCAAATCGCTTTTCGTACGTGGTCCATCCGTCGTCCGTCCGTAAACAATTTCTTGTTATCGTCATTTCTCCGGAAGTACGGCCTGGATCTTTCTCAAATTTGGTACACAGGTCTGGGGTCTAGTTGTGCAAGATATCTTTTCTGTTCTGATTCGAAAATCCAATATGGATAGGTCTAGTTGTGCAAAATACCTTTTTCGATCCTATTCGAAAATCTAATATGGCCACCAGACGCTCATCTTGGATTTCCCCATGAAACTTTGTTATCGTGATTTCTCAAGAAGTACTGCATGGATCTTTCTGAAATTTGGTACACAGGTCCCACATCGGGCCTAGTTGTTCAAGATACCTTTTTGGTCCGATTCGAAAATCCAAGTTACGCTTCAAATTAATAAGGTATTCCCGAGTTGTGACGTTGCATCACAAGAGTCGGTGGATGAAACGGTGGGGCACATTCTATATATTGACTATAGAGAATATCCGTACCTTCCATATCAAGGATTTCAAATAATTCGGAATTAAAAAGTATTTCTTCGAGTTTTCTTTAGTCCATGCAGTTTGCAAGTGAACTGCCCCACCGTTTCGTCTGCCGGGGTCGGCTACATGAAGGGACGTCACTCTTGTGACACAACGTCACAACTCGACAACTGTAGACTACTGCATGTTTCGATCCAAGGTAGATAATCAGGATTCAGACAATTTTGAAGTTTCAAATTGACTGCGTGGACCGGATCCCTTCAGTATTAAGTATTGTACCATCTTACTATTTTCGAGCATGGCATCTAGCACAGTAAATAGAACAGAATTAGCATTCGTTCCTAATTATAAAATCTTAAGTATGTTTCATAGCTCATGCCAAAGTGTCAAAGAGATATTTGTCTTCGCTTCCAGTACCCAATGATGACACGTGCAAAAATACGAAAAAAAAAAGAAATACTACAAAACGAAAGACGAAGGATCTTCCGTACATGTACATTCACTTCTGTAAACTAACTTGTAGTCTTGTACTATAACAACTGACATAAATACAGTTTCTAGAAATCTTGAAACTCCTGAAACTTAGAAAGATATCTTGGTGTTTTCCAGTGTCTCTTTTTCGCTCAGATTCGAAATTCTGTAAACAAAATTACAAATCAATCTCTTGTTCCCAGTAACAATGGGCAAAAAGATCCTCTTGTCATTAGCTTACAATTATCGGACAATGGTGGGCGCCAAGATCCCTATTTTTTGTCCTGAAACTCAAATGGTCCATGACAGGCAAAACATGCAGCAGGTCTCTAGAATTTCCACCAAATTTGGGCATACGATGATAGCTTGTAGTTCATACATGTCCTTTGTTTGAAATAAATTGAATACATGTTGAACTGCTACAACATGATTGTTCCCAGATGTAGAAGGGAGAAGGCACATCGTTTTCATTTTGTTTTTTAACATGGGACATCCTTTGAATATCTACATGGATTTCCAGATGTTCGTTCTTTATCATGGTGATTGTACACTTCTACTTGACATCTATGATCCCAAGTCTGTTGCTCACCAGACATATCCAACCTAAAGCCAACCTTTATATTTTCTGGATGATCTCTGTGGCCTGACTGTACTAGTGTATTTATTACACAGATCTGTAACCCGGAAGAAGGGTCCGTGCAACAGTGCAACATCTAGGTCGGGGTCTGTTTTACATCTTGTACAGATAGTGCCTGTAAGTTTGCAGATGTTAATTGATTCACATTTGAACATTCATGAAGTACCGGTATGCCCACTCTTGAAAGGGAAAGGCGCGGGTCAAAAGGGGCAATTTAAATTAAAGTTGATCATGTTGATATGTTCTGCAAATGCTCTTGCCGACTTTGTACACCAGATAATGTGACGACTTAATCTGAATCGAACTCTACTCTCTTCAAAAATTAATGAAATATGTGGGCTCTACAAATTGAATTCAATATTTTAGGCATACATACTTTATGACAACTGCCCCAGTGATATTGTGACAATGTTTTGTCACTGCAAAAACGTATTGCCATTGACCGTTGTGGGCAGAGAAACTCTTCCGGAAGTAAATTTGCAATAACATCACTCCTGTGCAAACGATTGTTTGTGTGCCTGTTATCTTCTCATACAGGACCATAGATTAATTTCACAGTTATTACACCGAAGTAAATTGATATGGAAACCAAACCATGGACACACGCAATGGAATTTGAGAGTTAAATATTAAGAACATCATATCCAATGATAAGACTGGTGTGGGCTGAAACCTGGTCACCTGCCAACATTGAAGAGTTACTTATGGCTGGGGTGCTAAACCCAGTACAGCCCAGTGAGCAAGTTGACCTTATGGATGCTCCCCAAGGCGATAGAAGTTCTTTTTGAAAAATTGCTTTAAAAGCACAACTACTAACCACTTTATAACCATAATGCAAATGTGGTAACTAGAGAAGTAACATTTCCCCAACTGAATTTCACTACCAACATTACAGTTACAGTCGATTTTCCTGTTTTCATCCTTGCACCAGGAAGGCACTGATGTAGAAGCCCATGTGTTGAAGAAAGATGAAACCTACAAGCAACCATTCATGCTGGGACTTGGCCCATCAAAGAAGCGAAAACAGTTCTTCCCTGTTGCAGACCATTTGGCTCTGTCGATTGGCCAGACTACAGTAGAGGCTTTTGATAAACTCTTCAAAGCTCACTATGTCTTCAATGTAGAATATTCCAGTTGTTTACTTCAGTTTTGGGAATTCATTTCATCCATGATTTACGGGCTTGTGAAACCTGCAGATGCTAAACCACAAGTGCGTGCCTTGGGAACGGCAATGAGAGCCACCCTGATTGAGGACTGAAGGTTCGACCAAAGGCCGCTGATAATTAATGGTTCGTTTCCCGTAACCGTGCAGCTCTCATCTATACTTTGTGGGCAAATGATTAAAATCCATGAGGGATTTACATTTTCATGAGTAAAACTTGCCCATTTTCTTCATATTTGTATACAATTGGTTTGCAAGTTAATAGTTAATAATTAATAATTATCGCACTCAGCATGTGTATTTTTACAAGCAAGGTATAATTAACAGTGGCCAAATGGTCCCCACACCCTACACTTATTTGATGCCAAATAGTTGAAAGATGTTATATTTTACTTGTCATAGCAGTTTACTGTTTCTGGGATTGGTCTAAGTTTTCAAAAAACGAACTTGAAACCCACAGTTACCACACTTGTGCGGCAACGATGAAGACCGTAACCTGCTTGAAAATGACATCGCTCGTTCATAGCGAGCAACGTCACAGGCTGAAAGGTAATGTCTTTGTTGACATCATGATGATGTCATACACAATTGTTGTGCATTGCACGTCACATTAGGATGTCCGACAGCATTAACTAGTTGATGTTGTACAACGTTATCGTAATCAGACTCTGACGTCATGGGTCAGAGGTTAAAATTAGAGATTTAACACAATAAAACAGTTGGGGTGAAAAACGTATTAAAATACGTTTTTCACCCCAACTGTTTTATTGTGTTAAATCTCTAATTTGAAGTCAAAATTGTCAAATTCCAGTATCTACAAATCCTCTTTCTCACTTTGCTCTGTCATGTTAGTTTCATCTCTAATGGAGACAAATTATGATGCGGATAGATATCTGGATTCAGATACACAATTAGAAAGATACTTGTACAGCCATTAATGAAAGATTGGACTTTGCAATCATTTGATTGGAGCGGGTGGTTGGGTGGGCACTGGTTCTTGTTGCTTCAACGCATTTTGCTGAGAAACAACATGAACTTGATAATGTGTTGTCCAGCACTGTAGTATCACTTGTCTTTATTGTGCCATGGGGTGGTTGGGTGGGTTCAGGTTCCTGTTGCTTCAATGCATTTTACTGAGAAGCAACAGGAACTTGAGAATGTGATGTCTAGCACTGTAATATCACTTGTCTTAATTGCACCATGTAAGCGTCCGGTCTGTGTCTTGTGCGCTGCCCTCAGTGTTTTATAGGGTGGATGGAGGGTGTGTGGTTCCATGCTGCTTCAAAGATTTCTTCTTTGAAGTAGCAGGAACACAACTGAGCTGGGTGATGCTTAGTTGGTTCATGGTGATATAGCTGAAATATTGTTGAAAGCGACCTTAAATTCTATTCAATCACGCTGTGTAGTCTGGCTCCGATTTGCTCATTACTGGAACCAACTTGCAAAATTTGAAGGAAGTTGATATACTTTATCAGGTGTATTATATTCAATGTGAAAGATGTTGTTTCAAGACATTTAGATGGAGTAAAGATTGCAGAAAAACTCGAAGGCGGAGGATTACTTACAAGCCAACAAAGGAGGACATTGCTGAGAATTGCTGTGGTGACCTTAATTGAGAAATGTGGCCTGTGAGTCTGTTTGGTATCAACTACTGCAGTACACACCCTATCTGAAGTGGACCGGCATAGCCATGAGCACTATGCTAAAATGAATTTGAAAAGAGCATGCCGGGTTGTTTCCATTTTGCCCAGGGTGGTTGGTTGAGCACTGGTTCCTCTTGCTTCAACGCATTTTGCTGAGAAGCAACATGAACTTGATAATGTGTTGTCCAGCACTGTAATATCACTTGTCTTTATTGTGCCATGGTGGGTGGTTGGGTGGGCTCAGGTTCCTGTTGTTTTAATGCATTTTGCTGAGAAGCAACAGGAACTTGAGAATGCGATGTCCAGCACTGTAATATCACTTGTCTTTATTGTGCCATGTAAGCATCCTGACTGTCTTGCCCTCAGTGTTATATAGGGTGGATGGAGGGTGTCTGGTTCCATGCTGCTTCGAAGACTTGGCTGGGTGGTACTTAGTTGGTTCGTCGCCATATAGCTGAAATATTGTTGAAAGCAACGTTAATTCTATTCACTCACTTACTCATTTGATTGGAACCAGATTCGCTTACCATGTCGGGCAAGTAAAAATTCAGTTTCATTTGCTGCCAGCATATTATGGTTGCCCCGGGCAAGTGGGCAAGTTTTAAGTTATAACACTGCATCAGAAGGTGAATTAGATGAGATATATGCCAGCAACGACCAACCTAGCGAAGCATCGGCAATTCTTCATGGAGACTCATTCTCACAGTAGGACGGAAATAGTGGCTGGACGGACAATAACAGAAGTGATAGACATGTATCCAAGAATGTTGAACCGGATTTGTTAATATGGAGTTCAACATGCTATACCCAGACTCCAATAATCTCTTCTTGACAAAGTGGGAGACATGTTTCAGGGAGAAAATTATTAAAATCGGAGAGGACTACCCAGCAGTTATGGATTTCATAGAAAGTTTCAAAGATGGTGATTGTGATATCTGTGGCCTGTCTGTACTAGTGTATTTTTTACACAGATCTGTAACCCGGAAGAAGGGTCAGTGCAACATCCTGGTCAGGGTCTGTTTTACATCTTATACAGACAGCAGGCCCTGTTTTTCGTCAGATCTCACCAGAATCCATTTGGATTCCCGTAAAACTTATTCACGGGAATCCACGAGAATCCATGTAATAATTAGCGATGACGATGGGCAGAAAAAGAGTCGAAAACGAAATGCCAGAGACGATTTTCATTAACAAACCCAAGGATATTGCAAAATTGTCCCATGATGTTTTCAACACAGTTTACACGTTGCCTGGATATATTTGGTTCCAAGTTCATTTTTTTTGTGTGGTTCCCGGGTGTGAAAAGGAATAGGACCCAACGTCGTGATATGACTGATAGGTGATGGGTGCAAATGGTCCCCACACCCCATACTTTTTTGATGCTAAATAGTTGTAAGAACTAGGTTATATTTGACTTTTCATAGAGGTTTCTGGGATTGGTCGAAGTTTTCAAGAAAGAAACTTGAAACCCACAATTACCACACTTGCTCGGCAACGGCGAAGGCCGTAACCTGCTTGAAAATTGCGATTGTTCGTAGCAAGCAACATCACAAGCTTAAAGGTAATGCCTGTTACATCATGATGATGTCGTCCTGAGCAGCGGTTCCTGTTGCTTCAATGTATTTTTCAGAAAAGCAACATGAACTTGATAATGTGATGTCTAGCACTGTAATATCACTTGTCTTTATTGTGCCATGTAAGCGTCCGGTCTGCGTCTTTTGTGCTGTCATCAGTGTTTTATAGGGTGGATGGAGGGTGTCTGGTTCCATGCTGCTTCAAATATTTCTTTGGAGTAGCAGGAACGCAATTTGGTTGGGTGGTGCTTAGTTGGTTCGTCGCGATATAGCTGAAATATTAAATTCTTTTCAATCACTCAATAATTCTGTACTCAATTGGCATAACTGATATTCGATATGTTTCATGAAAACTATTTTGAATGACCTGATATGGAATGTGGAAATAATGGGTCATGTGGCATAATCAAAAGATTGCCATGTTTGTACTTTGAGTGGAATATTATAGAACCGGGAAAAAGTTTCTTCGATGGGCTATATGAATATGATGTCATTATCAATGAATTTTATTATCGCAGCTCAATTTTGTTAATTCGCATAGACAAAGTAGCTCCCTATCTGACTTGTCGCTGTATGTGGGAATAACGTATTTCTTCTAATTTTTTTAACAGCATTTTTGGACTTGCAAGAAGAAACAATATTATTTGTCCCAAGAACTGAATGTGTAGAGTGAGTGTCAACAAAGTTTCTCTCCACAGATGCCTGAAGTTAAGGTTTGTAATAATTTGGAGAAATAAGGCCCAGGTCCAGGTCTGATTAATTATCTGGATTCTATCATTTCGAGAGAAATGGGTGCCATGGTTTGGAAATGGTCTTGTTCTCAGATATAAACGAGCAACAAGGCAGATAGGGTGTGACCTGGGATATAACTTAAGTGACTTGCTATCAAATTATTGTATTGACACCATCAAATGTTATTCATGAATTTCACGAAAACTGAAGAATAAACATTCTTATCCTGCAATTTGTATTCATTGTTATTGTAGTTCAATTCCCGTAATTATTTTCAGATATCTGTGAAAACTCTCCTTTTAGATTCAGGTAAAGCTCCTCAGACTAAATTATTGTGGTCTATCAATCGATTGCCATTTCACCATCCTGTGATATTTTGGGTATGGACCAATATTATTGGTCAGACAAACAATGGTTGATCGCCAGATTATTTATTCGGTCATTATCACTCTTCTGTTGCCAGGGGTAGAGCTCAATTTGGTTGACAGATGGTGTCGCTAAACCTGCTGCTTTCAGTCCTTCCAGATGATGGACACCAAAGTTTGACACCCCACAAGACCTGTTTCAAAACAAATGAAAAATAAACTCTAGGATAAATTCTGCATACCAGAGAAGGATAAATAAGATTTTCTCCACATATAAGAATCATGATAACAGTTCATTGAGAAGATGTGTCCTGAATTTGAGATGACTTACCAAACTTTTCATATCTTCTTCAGATATGGACCAATCAAAAACCTGATTGAGATGGGAGCTCACACTGTATATGATAAAGAAAGAAACCATCTCTGATCACTGAATTCTCCATACCTACATATAGATAATAGTTTCAAAAGATCTGCTTTTGATTTTTTCTCAACTCACTCCATTATCTTCAGGAGGGAAATTCCACTTCATGATTGAATTTTGAGAATATTTACCTCCAAATCATCCCTGCCATGGAGAAGTTGTAGGATTCCATGTGCATGATTCTGATGGGAGTTCACACTGTATTGATATGTGATAGAAAAGAAACAATAATCTAATTGTCACCTTAGCTATATTACCTACAAATATACTTATGTGGTCGAATTTCCCCAACCTCTCATGATCTGCCTAGTTGAACATGATAGATGGGAGCTCACACTGTATATGATAAAGAAAGAAATAACCATCTCATCATTGAATTCTCCATACCTACATATAGTTATAAATGCTGATTGCTTTAGAAATGATTGCTTCTGTGTCACGATAGCATGTTAAGGGACCATTCAAGTATTACATATACGAAAAAAAAAACAGATTTTTTTTTACCCACCTCCCATATGAAAAATTTAACCCACCCTACATGGGGAAAATTCCTGATTTTCAGATCCCCCTCCCCCTAGCTGCGTACTTAATACTTGAATGTCCCTTAAGTTCACAGATAATTTCTATAAAGTTTGTTGAAAACTTTGTTGTAATTTTCTGCAACAACGGAATATTTTCCTGGGAAATATCCGAACGCATCAGGAAATCTGGGTATAAACATGTAGCAGGCAATCATAAAATTCTGTTTTAATACTGGAAAATCAAATTAATGTAATTTGGTGGTAACTGCGGCCACGAGCAAGTGTCCTTCAAGTAATATGTAAGCAATAAGAAAGGAGGCCAGTTTTCCCAATAAACTCTAGGATAAATTCTGCATACCAGAGAAAGATAAAGAAGATTTTCTCCACATATAAGAATCATGATAACAGTTCATTGAGAAGCTGTGTCCTGAATTTGAGATAACTTACCAATCTTTTCATATCTTCTTCAGATATGGACCAATCAAAAACCTGTGAATTTTCCACAATTCTGTTAGGATTGATAGACTTTGGTATGGTGATATAACCCTTCTGAACACTCCATCGAATCATGATCTGAGCTGGGCTCTTACCATACCTGAAAATACCATACTCATTCTATTAAATTTGAGAGCAAAACAGTTTCAACTGCATCATAATGTAATTATAATCCACATATGTACCAAATTTGAGGGATATGTGACAAGTCGTTCAAAAGTTGAAATATAAATCATTAGGTTGGGAAAAGGAAAATGTGCGTTCAATAGCTGAGACTAATTCATGTCAGTCAGGAATTATGAAAGACAATTTCAATTTTATTATTATCATGTAGGAGAGATATATTGAGATGACTTGAGCTAACACATACAGTTACCATGTGTGACAATGTGAGCATACCTTCCTCCCATTTCAGCTAAGATTGGTTCACTTAAGTGCTGTGCCATCGCCATTGGGCTATACCCCATAACCATGATGCCATTCCTTTGGCAGTACTCCACAATATCACTCTTCTGTTGCCAGGCGTGGAGCTCAATTTGGTTGACAGATGGTGTCGTTGAACCTGCTGCTTTCAGTCCTTCCAGATGATGGACACCAAAGTTTGACACCCCGCAAGACCTGTTTCAAAACAAATGAAAAATAAACATTGGAAAAATGTTTAACTTCGAACTATATTTGGACCTTGAATGGGACAATGTTCAGGTTCTGGAGAATATCATCTGGATCAAATAGAAATGAGTACACGAAACATATAATATAAAACCATCCAACTGTTCACAAAATGTTCCACATGTTCAAGGGATGGCCAGGATAGGATCTCATAAACAGACTAAAATACTTTATAAACACCCACTATTTTATTGTTGCTTGCATCTAGAGTCACAATCTGTTTTAGATATGATTTTAAAAGTCTATCTGTTGTGTTTAAATAAAGGTACATATGGCTGAATGAATACATTTCTAGATTTTACAGGCATTTCTACATCATTTTTCAGCACCTCATCAACCATTTTTATTGTCCACAGAAAAACAAATTATTGGTTTTTTTATTTTTTTTTATTTTTACACATTTCTCTCTCAAAGTATTGCCAAAATAATATCCTTGAACACCTGGTCAAAGAGCTGTTTGATATTTAGTTTTATTTGCAGGAAATATTCTTGTTGAAGGCTGATTCATCAAGTAACTCGAAGAACATTTGTTGGTTCATGATAATAAGCAACATCAGGAGTACCGCATATTACCCCATATTCTTGCCAGGCGTGAGACTTAAGGGCAGGTTCATGCACATGCGGGGTTTTTTTTCACGAGAACCAGCAACACCGCCATCACGGGATGCTTACTTGCACTAAAATTATTCTAACAACATTTATTGTATGAATTTCTTGAACTGTTGAACCGGCACTCAGACAAAATACCCTGGCAGTTCTGGCTCTCGTGAAAAAACACATTTTCGTGAACCTGCCCCCCAGTTTCATGCCTGACGTGTCTATGCTTAAAATGCGGTACAATGTGGCTTATTGTATTTAACTACTGCATCGGCAGGCCAGATAAGACAAATATAATTGGTTTGAAAATTGTTTTTTAAACGCCGAGAAAAAAAGCCTCCCTGCCTCAGATGTTTTTCCAAAAAGTAAATGTGGTGCTAGAGATTAATTTTAATGGTTAATAATGGTTATTTATGAATGGTTAATAATGGTTATTTATGAATGGTTAATAATGGTTATTGATTACTGGTTAATAATGGTTATTTATGAATGGTTAATACTGGTAATTGATTAATGGTTAATAATGGTTATTGATTAATGGTTATTGATTAATGGTTAATACTGGTTATTGATTAATGGTTAATAATGGTTATTGATTAATGGTTAATAATGGTTACTGATTAATGGTTAATAATGGTTATTGATTAATGGTTAATAATGGATATTTATTTGAGGCCTAATGCATCGACGCTAAATTGCAGTTATGTGACTGATAGAAAATGGTAATTAAGTGCCAGAATGGTGCAAATGTTCTACTGGATAATTTCATGGACTGTGGACATACCCATACATGTGGTAGGTAAAATCTAAAATTGACTAAAGAAACGAGGTTAATGACGAAAGAAGGAGTTTGATACCTCCAGATTATTAAGTCAACATTCTCCAAGATACAGTTTAAATGTTACAATCACATGTTTTTTGTGAGTGGATACCCATTGACCAATATCTACAGATGATGGAATATTAGTTATATTGTAAACCATTTATAATGCATCTGTAGAAAGTAACTCGAGTGTCAGTGGAATGACACTAATTCCCATACCATTAGTGTGACTCTCTAAAGACAAGAACTGAAAGCTCTGAAATCAACTTTATTTGTTTTCAGCATACAAAACTTAGGTTTACATGTAAGCTTATTCAAAACTTTCTGATAGTTCTCAATCAGCACCAAAGTTGGTTATGTAGTCAGTCTCTGTACTTCAATCCAGTTGGAAAACATTGTAGAGTTTCTGTGATTAATTCAATCCTCCTATCAAAATTCAATCAACCAATCATTGAAATAATGGAGAAATAAAGGATTATATGCATGATTTTGAACCATTTGTCAACTTCCTTTTCTAAATAAATTTGATCACCGCTGATTTTTATAGTAGAAAATTCACTTCCTGTGATTGAATTATCAGCGGAATTACCGTACATGCATTATCCAGATGACCTAATAAATAAACCTTACCTTACCTTACTGGGCTCACACCCTAAGACTCTACAGCTTATCATTGCATTCATTTCGAGCCTATTTGCATGCTCCTCTGAGCAGACAATCATGGGTAAATTCAAAATGGTGGCCTTGAGGGTGTTTTCATTGTTTTTCTCATTACATACTGTACCGACTTCTTACATATACAAGTGTCAAAAATTAATTTATCTCACACAAAATTATTATCTCTGAATTTATCAAGTAGTTTTCCCAGGCCAGATTACATTAAGAATCAGAAGGTCATGAGATTTTTGTCGTACATGTACCTGATAAGTCCTTGTTGTTTGAGTTCCAGCATGGCCTTGAATGTATCACAAACTTGACTTCCAAGGGGAGAGTGTATCAGGTAAAGGTCAATATAACCTATATCCATCCTGTTTAATACACATAAAAAGTACAGTTAAACAGTGACAAGAACAGATCTTCACAGATAAAACATGTTATTCTTTTCACAATCAAGGCAAGATAATCCAATGTCACAATCAAGGGAGATAATCCAATGTCACACTCAAGGGAGATAATCCACTGTCACACTCAGAAGGCAGTGAAGAGTTTTCCAATTAAGTTGGCAGAACTGGTTTTCAGTTGGTGTAGCTGAAAAAAGATGCGAATTTATGAAAAATAAAAGAGAATTGTTACAAATGTTCATATGTTGTGTAAGGCTGCACTTCAGCTGTTCCAAATAGCCTCCAGAAAAACATCCTATTGCTCGATTTCAAAGAAATGACATCTCATAAACAGTTTCAATTAGACACACTTTCAAACTATCCGATGCCCACAACCTGCATTCACAGGTCAACCTGCACATTTCCAAAATTAACAAATGAGTGACATTTACCAAACTATTTAATTAAATAATGAACAGTCAGGACCTTCCATGCCATGGCTTTGTTGATGTAAGAAAATAACTCGGGACCAGTTTCATGTGAAACTACATTAAACTATTCACTGCCCTCTCAGGTGATACAACCCCATGTTGCAAGCAATGGGATATAATTACAATGCCACAATGAAGGGGACATAATTGTAATGGCACAATCAAGTACAGATGTACGATTTGCTGTTTCTTTCAGAAGCAAAATCACTCACTGTTTAAGAGCCTTGTGGAAAATGTTTTTGCAATGTTTGTATCCATTGGCCTCGAAGATCTTGGATACCACAAAGACGTCTTCTCTCTTCAGACCAGAGCGTTTGACAGCTCGACCGACATCTGCCTCATTCCTGTACAGTATACATGTACATATAAACAATGTCATTGTAATATGTTAGTTTTGTAATAGCCCTAAAAACATGCTTTTAAAGGCAACACAGGGCAACATAAGACAACTCAAATAATCAACATATACTGTGGTTCATATTATTTGATCTAGAATAAATATAAAATGCCTTAATTTCCAAAATTCAGGCCTTTTAGCCTTTTTTGGTAGAGATACACTGCAGTATCTGGTGATTTGAACTGTGAGGATTTTTAATGTTTCATCAAGGAATGAACAATTAAATAATTTGCAACCTCTGGAACATCTTGACACAACCTGACCATGTACATGTAATGTATTGTTATAAACATATTGCTATTTCAATTATTATCACTTGGTTTAATATCACTGACATTAGATTTGGTGAGTGGACATTCGGCTAAGCTGAAATGCAAAGGTTTCTAAATTCTCCATTTTATATTTAATAAAGGTTGAATGATGCTAGGAATACCAGTATATCTACCTCACTTGAACTGATTTGAATTATGTTGTCTGCTAGAATCTTTTTAAAAGTTGGTCATGTTGGTACCCCTAGCAAAGCTGAATTCAGATTTGGCAAATGTCAGCGTTTATCTTTCCTTGATTGTGATGACAATCAGTGTAGCAGACCGGAGACTGAACATTACAAGTATTGATGACCGGCCAGGTGGTCTGATGTGATGTCACAAACCAGCGTCAAACAAGGGCAGATAAACGATGCGGAATCAGATCTCCGCGTGACACAAGGAATCTACGCGTAAACTACGCGTAAAATACGTGTAGTTGATTCCGCATTGGCTCCGTATTGGCGACGCGGATTTATGCGGAGTATTGGGACGATTCAACACGGAATCTACGTGTAGAAAACTCCGAATGACACGGAGGAACACGGAGGGACACGGAAACTGAGAAATGACTGAAATATGCATATTGACACGGAGAAAACTCCGAATGACGCGGAGTCACACGGAGTTATCTCCGTGTGGAACACGGAAACTGAAAAATGACAGAATTATGCATATTGCACAGCCCTTATTAAAATACAAGCCTTCTGGTGACTAGTTGCAGCAATATTGCTGTGTCGCTTTTCGTATGCAAGTTAGGTTGCTGCAATATCAACAGAAGTGTTGCGGCAATATTGCTGCAACTAGTTGCCAGAAGGAGAATTTGCGGTAACATTCCGAAAATATTGCAGCATGTCGCTTTTTGTATGCAAATTAGGTTGCTGCAATATCGCAAGAAGTGTTGCGGCAATATTGCTGCAACTAGTCGCCAGAAGCTAAAATTGCAGCAACATTCCTGTCAAGCATGTTGCTGCAATATTGCCACAACCAACAATGTTGCCGGAATAAAATCTGCGGTAATATTATTAGTTATTCAGGTTTTCCCCCGGGTGTATGGAAAGTTACGACCCTCCCTGAAACTCATACACCCTGAGGCGTCCATACACCCGGGGGAAAACCTGAATAACGAATTTATTATCCCTCAAGCCTTTTTATCTTTAGTGAAAATGATGAAAAGGGTATATCATTTATAACCAACGGTGCAACGTACAAATAATTCTTTCATTCGGCTGACGCCTCAGGGTGTATGAGTTTCAGGGAGGGTCGCAACTTCCCATACACCCGGGGGAAAACTTGAATAACGAATTTATTATCCCTCAAGCCTTTTTATCTTGTAGTGAAAATGATGAAAAGGGTATATCATTTATAACCAACGGTGCAACGTACAAATTCTTTTCATTCGGCTGACGCCTCAGGGTGTATGAGTTTCAGGGAGGGTCGCAACTTTCCATACACCCGGGGAAAAACCTGAATAACGAATTTATTATCCCTCAAGCCTTTTTATCTTGTAGTGAAAATGATGAAAAGGGTATATCATTTATAACCAACGGTGCAACGTACAAATTCAACGGGCCTTTTCGGTTACGAAACGGTCCGCATTTTGCTACTGCACTGTGAGAAGGCGCGCCACAACAATCCATTTCGATCTGCTTTCGTTCGGAAATCGGGTCGATACTTCATGTAAGAAGGCACGAGAAATCTCTGGGACCATACTTTTCTACAGCGGTGGGATGAAGACGGTACTTTCGGTATAATACTTTCTCACAGCAGTAGATTGAAGTATCATCAGCGGTGAAATGAAGACGGTAGTTTGAATATTATACTTTTGCTCAGCGGTAGATACGGCACTTTGGAATAATATGATTATTTGCTTGGGAGCTTGAGACTTTGGACAGATTGAGACGGTGGTTTGATAGCCTTCTCTTTCCTCCAGCGATGGAATGGAGACGGTTCCTCGGTGGAATGGAGACGGTGGTTTGAATCGTCTCCCTCGCTTTGAAGCAGTTTTCCTCCGCGGTGGAATGAAGACGGTAGTGCGCAGCGGTAGATACGGCACTTTGGATAGTATTATTAGTTAGCGGCAGATTTGAGACGGCGATTTGATAGCCTTCCCCTTTTCCTCAGCGGTGGAATGGAAAGCGGTGGTTTTGAATCGTTTCCCTTGCTTTTAAGCAGTTTTTCCTCAGTGGTGGAATGAAGACGGTAGTTTGAATATTATACTTTTGCTCAGCGGTAGATACGGCACTTTGGATAGGGTTATTATTTAACGACAGATTGAGACGGCGGTTTGATAGCCTCCTTTTTCTCAGCGGTGGAATGGAGACGGTGGTTTGAATCGTCTCCCTTGCTTTGAAGCAGTTTTTCCTCAGTGGTGGAATGAAGACGGTAGTTTGAATATTATACTTTTGCTCAGCGGTAGATACGGCACTTTGGATAGGGTTATTATTTAACGACAGATTGAGACAGCGGTTTGATAGCCTCCTTTTTGTCAGCGGTGGAATGGAGATGGTGGTTTGAATCGTCTCCCTTGCTTTGAAGCAGTTTTTCCTCAGCGGTGAAATGAAGACGGTAGTTTGAATATTATATTTTTGCTCAGCGGTAGATACGGCACTTTGCATAGTATTATAACGGTCCGCATTTTGCTACTGCACTGTGAGAAGGCGCGCCACAACAATCCATTTCGATCTGCTTTCGTTCGGAAATCGGGTCGATACTTCATGTAAGAAGGCACGAGAAATCTCTGGGACCATACTTTTCTACAGCGGTGGGATGAAGACGGTACTTTCGGTATAATACTTTCTCACAGCAGTAGATTGAAGTATCATCAGCGGTGAAATGATGACGGTAGTTTGAATATTATACTTTTGCTCAGCGGTAGATACGGCACTTTGGAATAATTTGATTATTTAGCGGGAGCTTGAGACTTTGGACAGATTGAGACGGTGGTTTGATAGCCTTCTCCTTTTCCTCAGCGATGGAATGGAGACGGTTCCTCAGCGGTGGAATGGAGACGGTGGTTTGAATCGTCTCCCTCGCTTTGAAGCAGTTTTTCCTCCGCGGTGGAATGAAGACGGTAGTGCGCAGCGGTAGATACGGCACTTTGGATGGTATTATTAGTTAGCGGCAGATTGAGACGGCGATTTGATAGCCTTCCCCTTTTCCTCAGCGGTGGAATGGAAGCGGTGGTTTGAATCGTTTCCCTTGCTTTTAAGCAGTTTTTCCTCAGTGGTGGAATGAAGACGGTAGTTTGAATATTATACTTTTGCTCAGCGGTAGATACGGCACTTTGGATAGGGTTATTATTTAACGACAGATTGAGACGGCGGTTTGATAGCCTCCTTTTTCTCAGCGGTGGAATGGAGACGGTGGTTTGAATCGTCTCCCTTGCTTTGAAGCAGTTTTTCCTCAGTGGTGGAATGAAGACGGTAGTTTGAATATTATACTTTTGCTCAGCGGTAGATACGGCACTTTGGATAGGGTTATTATTTAACGACAGATTGAGACAGCGGTTTGATAGCCTCCTTTTTCTCAGCGGTGGAATGGAGATGGTGGTTTGAATCGTCTCCCTTGCTTTGAAGCAGTTTTTCCTCAGCGGTGAAATGAAGACGGTAGTTTGAATATTATATTTTTGCTCAGCGGTAGATACGGCACTTTGGATAGTATTATTAGTTAGCGGCAGATTGAGACGGCGGTTTGATAGCCTTCTCCTTTTCCTCAGCGGTGGAATGGAGACGGTGGTTTGAATCGTCTCCCTTGCTTTGAAGCAGTTTTTCTTCAGCGGTGGAATGAAGACGGTAGTTTGAATATTATATTTTTGCTCAGCGGTAGATACGGCACTTTGGATAGTATTATTAGTTAGCGGCAGATTGAGACGGCGGTTTGATAGCTTTCTCCTTTTCCTCAGCGGTGGAATAGAGACGGTGGTTTGAATCGTCTCCTTGCTTTGAATCAGTTTTCCCTCAGCGGTGGAATGAAGACGGTAGTTTGAATATTATACTTTTGCTCAGCGGTAGATACGGCACTTTGGATGATATTATTAGTTAGCGAAAGATTGAGACGGCGGTTTGATAGCCTTCTCCTTTTTCTCAGCGGTGGAATGGAGACGGTGGTTTGAATAGTCTCCCTTGCCTTGAAGCACTTTTCCATCAGCGGTGGAATGAAGATGGTAGTTTGAAAATTATACTTTTGCTCAGTGGTAGATACGCACTTTGGATGGTATTATTATTTAGCGGCAAATTTTTTTATAGCTGAAACGAACCTGAACATGATAGTTATAAAAGTTACCTAACCCTAAGTCCAAAACGCGCTTTGACATTCGACTTCAGGTACAGTCCTCCCTAACACCGCTTTGACACTCGGCTACATGTACATTCCTCCCTAACACCGTTTTGACACTCGTCTTCACATACAAGCCTTCCAATCCCTGCTTTGACAGTCTACTTCACGTACGTTCCTCCCTAACACTGTTTTGACACTCGACTTCACGTACATTCCTCCCTAACACCGTTTTGACACTCGGCTACACGTGCATTCCTCCCTAACACCGCTTTGACACTCGTCTTCACATTCACATACATTCCTTCCTGACATCGCTTTGACACTCGACTTCACATACATTCCTTCCTAACACAGTTTTGACACTCAACTTCGCATACATTCATCCCTAACACCACTTTGACAGTCAACTTCATATACATTCCTCCCTAACACCGCTTTGACACTCGACTTCACGTACATTCCTCCCTAACCCCGATTTGACAAACTAGCCTTTGGTGGAGAAATAATTTTTTTATAGCTGAAACCAACCTGAACATGATAGTTATAAAAGTTACCTAACCCTAAGTCCTAAACCCGCTTTGACACTCGACTTCAGATACAGTCCTCCCTAACACCGCTTTGGCACTCGGCTACACGTACATTCCTCCCTAACACCGCTTTGACACTCGTCTTCACACACAACCCCCCTAAGACCGCTTTGACACTTGGATAAACGTCCATTCCTCCCTAACACCGCTTTGACACTCGTCTTCACATTCACGTACATTCCTTCCTGACATCGCTTTGACACTCAACTTCCCGTACATTCATCCCTAACACCACTTGGACAGTCAACTTCATATACATTCCTCCCTAACACCGCTTTGACACTCGACTTAAGGTACATTTGTCCCTAACACCGCTTTGACACTCGACTTCACGCACATTCCTCCCTAACCCCGATTTGACAAACTACAGACTTTGGTGGAGAAATACTTTTTTTATAGCTGAAACGAACCTAACATGATAGTTATAAAAGTTACCTAACCCTACGTCCTAAACCCGCTTTGGCACTCGGCTACACGTACATTCCTCCCTAACACCGCTTTGACACTCGTCTTCACATACAACCCTCCCTAACCCTGCTTTGACACTCGACTTCACGTACATTCCTCCCCAACACCGTTTTGACACTCTACTTCACGTACATTCCTCTCTAACACCGCTTTGACACTCGGCTACACATGTATGCCTACGTGATAAAGAGTTAGTTTTATATTTTTAAAGTTACTAATATCATTTTTCGATTGGACGGAGAACTTGACGGAGAAGTGGACTAGATTATCGTGGAATCTGCCCTATGGTTCATATAATACGGGCTATTTTGATGCAACAGTATGCTATTTTCTTTATTTGAATAAAATGTTTTTAACATGGTTGTGAAGTTTGTAAATTTTTGTGTTAGCTAATATACAAGATCTTACTTTTGACAAAAACATTCCCTCAAAATTTCTTTTCAACAGCACTGTAGAATTATCAAACATGTGCTTTTTGTAATAATTTTCAAAATATGCATATCTGATGAAGAAGTTATTGCAAAATCCGTTGTCGAGGACATGTGACCTCCGACCTGTATCAGCGCAAGTCCGCTGTATAGACATCGACAATTGAAATATCCAAACACATCATATCCAACCAAGCGTTATAACCCGTTCTTGCCATATTTACAAGGAAGGTTTAATCTGCCGCTAAATAATAATACAATCCAAAGTGTCGTATCTACCGCTGAACAAATGTATAATATTCAAACTACTGTCTTCATTCCACCGCTGATGAACAAGTAAGCAGTCGATTGCTTCAAAGCAAGGGAGACTATGCAAACCACCGTCTCCATTCTACCGCCATGGAAAAAGAAGCTATCAAACCGCCGTTTCAATCTGCCGCTAAATAACAATACTATCCAAAGTGCCGTATCTACCGCTGAGCAAAGGTATAATATTTAAACTACCGTCTTCATTCCACCGCTGATGAAAAAGTGCTTCAAAGCAAGGGGGAGACTACTCAAACCACCGTCTCCATTACACCGCTGAGGAAAAGGAGAAGGCTATCAAACCACCGTCTGGATCTGCCGCTTAATAATAATACTGTCCAGAGTGCCGTATCTGCCGCTGAACAAAGGTATAATATTTAAACTACCGTCTTCATTCCACCGCTGAGAAAAAGTGCTCCAAAGCAAGGGAGACGATTCAAACCACCGTCTGCATTCCACCGCTGAGGAAAAGAAGAATGCTGTGAAACCGCCTTCTCGATTTGCCGCTAAATAATAATACTATCCAAAGTGCCGTATCTACTGATGAGCAAAAGTATAATATTCAAACTACCGTCTTCATTCCACCGCTGAGGAAAAACTGCTTCAAAGCAAGGGAGACGATTCAAACCACCGTCTCCATTCCACCGCTGAGGAAAAGGCTATCAAACCCCCATCTCAATCTGCCGGTAACTAATAATACTATCCAAAGTGCCGTATCTAC